>JASDQU010737259.1:155696-167188 GCA_032191745.1 Picea mariana
TATTGTCTTGGAATTGGATTAGCTATGGTACTTGGTTATTGAATCTATATTAAATAAGTTTTTTTGGGTTTTCTTCCCCTTGAGGGTTTCCTAGGATAAATGCTTGTGTACTCTTGTGATTGTGTTTCTCTTAGTGATCCTATCTATGCTATGGTTATCTACTAAATTGAAAAGAAACTTAATAATAGCTTAAACCTTAACAGAAATCCACCTTCTAGCTCCACTTGAATCACTTTCTAATGAAGGACATGATTAACATTAGGTACATACTTCTTAAGCAATAACACATGGAAAACATTATGAATACACAAGGACATAGGAAAATAAATGATATAAGTGATATGAAAAATCCTTTCAAGGATTTCAAATGAACCACAGTAGCACACTGATAACTTAGAACATTTTCCCAACTTTAGAGAACTATGATTGGCCTTCACTTTCAAAAACATGTGATCACTCACTCCAAATTTCAGGTGGGTTTTTCCTTTATCTGCACATATTTTCTGCCTGTCTTGGGTAGATTTTAAACTATGCCTTATCTTTATTATCTTCTACTCCATTTCTCGGAGAAAATATGGCCCAACTACTGCGTGATCTATGAGGTTTTCCCAACTCAATGGCATGTTGCACTTTATACCATAAAGTGCCTCAAATGGGCTCATCTTTAAATAAGCTTGATACCCATTGTTTTAGGAAAACTCTACCAAATGAAGGTAATCTTCCTATTTTTATGGCTTATCCATCACATACATCCTCAACATGTATTCAATCATTCGATTTACCCTATCAGTTTTCCCATCCAACTCAGGGTGATATGTTGTGCTGAAATTCAGATTTGTTCTAAATCCTTTGAATAACCCTTTCCAGAAGTTCGAGGTGAACTTGGAATCTCTGTCAGACGCAATTTTCATAGGTACACCATAAAACTTAGCAACTACACACATGTATATCTCAACAATGTCGGTATCCTTGTGTGTTGACTTCACTAGAATAAAATGGGCATCTTTAGTAATCTTTTCCACCACCACCATAATAGAATCATGTTTCTTAGAAATACTAGAAAACTTAGCTATGAAGTCCAAGGTCAAAACTTCCCACGTCCACTTAGGAATAGGAAAAGGTTGCAGCAAACCAACTAGAAGTCTGTGCTTATCCTTGATTGTATGAAATTCAAGACATCTTGCAATAAAACACACAACTTCCTTTTTCATACCTGGCCAAAAGTATTGCTTCTTGACCACGACAATTTTCTTTTTATAACCTGGATTACCAACATAAGGAACCTTATGCATCTCTGACAAAATCAGGCCCTTCAACTCCCAATTATTTGTCACATAAAATATGCGTCTATACATGAAGATCCCATCCTCTCTTAGCTCATAGCCTTCAAAGTTTTGTTGTGACATACCTTGCTGTAAAGTCACACTTGTATCCATATAGCCTAGATATGATTTGGAAACTTCCAAAATTATGTCGCAAAAATATGTCTATTACATGCTAATGGTTGTAGTATGCATCTCGTGCATCCTCCTGCTAAGTGCATCAACCACCTTGTTCTCTTTTCTGCTGATATGTATTATGTCGAAGTCATGCTTACTAAGGAACTATCACCACCTTATTTGTCTGGCATTCAAAGTTGGTAATTGTCCAAACAAATACTTCATACCACAATGGTTTGTTCTTAGTTCAAATCTTTTTCCCATGAGATAATATTTCCACATCTTCAAAGCATGCACTATAAGTGCCAATTCTAAATCATGAGTAGAATAGAGCCTTTCATGTTCTTTCAACTTCCTTGATTCATAACATACCGCATGTCCATTCTAACTTAGGATTCCACCTAGTCCTTCCTTTCATGCATCTATGCACACAATAAAGTCTGCATCAGGATCATCAATTCTTAAAATTGGTGCACTTGTTAGCAAACTCTCAAGTGTTGGAAACTCCTTGCACAATCCGGAGACCATACAAATTGTGCACCTTTCTTCTGCATGGATTTGATTGGATGCACAATCTGTGAGAATCCTTCAATAAACCTTCTATAGTACCTTGATAGTCCCATAAAGTACCTTACCTCTATGACATTTCTTGGTGTTGACCATTACTCAATGGATTTTATCTTCGCTAGGTCCACAACTATTCCTTCCTCTAAAATAATATGACCCAAATACTGAATCCATTGCTGATAAAATGAATACTTTCTTAGATTTGCATAAATATGATGCTCCCTCAACACATGCAACACCATCCTCAAGTGTTGCTCGTGCTCTTCCTCAGACTTTGAGTAAATAAGAATGTCATCCAAAAACACAATGAAAAAATTATCTAATTAACTTTTGAAAACTCAATTCATTAAACACAGGAAGTCAGTTGGTGCATTCGACAACCCAAATAGCACCACCATGAACTTGTAATGACCATACCTTGTTTTGAAGGCAGTCTTACTAATGTCTTCATATTTTATTCTCACTTGGTGATATCCAGATTTGAGATCTATCTTGGAAAATATCTACGCACCTCTCAACTGATCAAACAGATCATCTATCCTTGGCAAAGGATACTTGTTATTCATAGTTACCTTGTTCAATTGTCTGAAGTCGATACATGGTATTAGTGTACCATCCTTCTTCTTCACAAAAAAAACTGGCACACCCCAAAGCGACACACTTGGGCGTATATAGCCCTTCTTCATAAGTTATTCAAGTTGCATCTAAAAATCCTTTAGTTCTGGCGTACTCATCCTTTAAGGATTCTTGAATATAGGTGTTTCTCCCGGCATCAGATTTATAGGGAAATCTATATCTCTTTTCAGAGGAAATCCTGGTATCTCTTTAAAGATATCCTCAAATTATTTCAGTGTTTCACAATGTTCCACACTTGGCACTTTATCCTTAGGTTCCTCTTCCATGTGCAGTGCAAATACTTCACATCCTTTCCTATATATTTTCTTCAAATGCAAAGTTGAAACTTCTATGATAGTCTCAAGTCTTGTAATTTCTTGAACTGATCTCAAGTTTCCTTCCTCATCCAAACAAGTGAATGCCTTATTGTAACAATCCAGGACAACATGGTGCTTTTCTATCCAATCCATACCAATGAGGAAATCATATGATCCCAAAGTTATAATATTCATCTTAGCTCTAGTGCATAGTCCATTCATTTCCAATGGACATGCCTTAACCATCTCATTGATCTTCCTTTTTTTCTCTTGTAGCTAACTAAACCAACCAAGGTTTTCCAAGCTTGCTTCTTGGAAGATGGAATATTTCCACCAGCTTAGGATATAGATAACTATTACTAGCTCTTGAATCAATTAAAATAAAAATGGGCTGGTCATTAATCTTACCTTCCACCTCAATCATGTGCGACTGAAACTCAGTGTGCTTGTTATCCAATGCAGTGTAAATGCTTGGCATATTTCTACCCATGTCCTCCATTGTTGCATCTTGTTGTACATTGTGTGCAGTCCTCTCTTTATCACCTCTTTGGTGGAAATCTCTATGCATATGATTTCCACCACAACCCCAACACTACATAGGTTGTTTCCATGAATTTTTCCCCATTGTCTTTGACATTCTAGTCTCTTGAAGAGTTGTTTGTCCTTACGCAGTATTTCTAAAAAATGGTGGCTTAACTCCCTTCTTCCTCTGTTCCACCTTACTTTTAATCTTGTCTTCCCAAACCTTTTGGTAATTTGGTCTTCCCCTTTTCTACTCATAAAGACACTTAGCACGCCTTATGGTTTCATCCAATATCTTAGGGTCGTCATATTGTATCTTGTCACTGATAAATGAGGGAAACCCACTCAAGTACCTATGAATTTTCACTTGTTCATCCTTGATAAAAGACACATAATTCAACAACTTTAAAAATCACATTTCGTACTCATCAATTGTCATGCTCCCAAGCTTGAGTTCGAAGAAATCCTTCATTTTCCTGTCATAGTACCACTTGGTTACGTACTTCTTTTGGAAATACCTCTTGAACTCTCTCCAAGTCACTTTCTTCTCATCAATGTGCTCCACTTGCACATACTAATCCCACCACATTGATGTCTTTCCCTTTAACTGATAGATATCAATTCTCCCTTCTTTATGCGCAGAATAGTTATGCAGTGGGAAGTATTTCCTTATACCCAACAACTAGGTCTCCACATATTCATCCTTTTTGTTCTCACCATCAAAGTTAGGAGACTTTATCTTATTCATTTCCCCCTGTAGCTCGTCCACCCCAGTCCTTCTGTTATTCTTTATGATAGGATATGGACTCGAACTATTGTGCACTTTACTGAAAGAATGTTTACCAACACCTCTTTCTTCTCTTCTTTTCTCATCATGAGACCTACGACTTCTTGATCTACTCATTTCTGTCTCCTTATCCATTTTATTTTCTATTATGTCCAGACTTTGCATCAATTTGACATTGAAGTCATCTTTCTACACCTTGGCTCTCATAAGCCTTTCATTATCATCCTTATAGCTCTGGACATCTTTTTGCATTACTTTTACAGTTTCTACCAAGTTCATGCGCTCCACCTTGGATTCTATACCATCAACACCCAAGCTGACATACAAATCTCCAAATTCATCATCATGACTATAAGTCCTCTACGCATATGCCATGCTTTTGACCTTCTACATTGACTCCATGTTTCTCTTAATCATTGATAATTCTGTAAAATGTGCATGCAATTAAGATTTGTTAGATGATTTCATGCAATATCTACATGAAAACTTTGCACCATTTTGTCATAATACTTCCCTTGGATTTCTTGGATGATTTTAACATCCTAATATCTAGTGCGCACACATGCACATCATTGTCTTTGTGCGAATCACAACTCTATACCATGCACCAATCATTTTCATAACTAACTCTGCCCTGCGCAGTACCAATTATTAGTGCACACTTCTATTCATGCTAATTTCTGGCCCATACAAGTCCAGTTTTGAACCAATAGCTCTGATACCAATTTGTAACATCCCCAGCCACCCAAGCTGGGCCATGCTACTACAAAAAACACTCTGACAAAGTTTTGATACCACTTTGTAAAGTACCCAACCACTCTACGATGGGCCACGTCACACAAACTCAACTTCAAAAGAACTAAGTCAACCAAACTGTAACATTCTCAGCATACCACTGACCAATGTTATTCTAGAAGTACATTGTGTAGAATCTACTTTAAACACAATTTGCGCAGTATCTCTTGAAGTAGCAGGCTCAGCCCAAACTTGATTCATGTCACGCAACTTATAACAATTGAAGAAAAATTCTCTTTTTAATACAAAATTGAGTAGCAAAATTAAATCAAAACTGTGCACACCAATTGTGCACACTATTATTTAGATCACACAACACAACCACACACACACAACCATCTAGGTTTCATGCACCAAATCATGTTTAATTGTGCATGGAAACTAATTCTATGTCCTCACACACAAATCCCAACCTCTTGATACACATAGGCTATAATCGTGTGCACCCAACCACTCAATCCTCTTCTTGCAATACTCATAAACAATTTTACCAGATTCTCTTAGCAGGAAAGTCTATCATCCACTGCCATACTCATGCAAAACTACAATATAGGCTATAAGCATCATACATACAAGTGAAAGCAACATTGAATAGAATAACAACAAATACTTATATGCAACAACATACAAGAATTAACCCATTGACAAACATAGACAAATATGCACACAATAATCAAGACAAACACATAAAGAACAATTATCTTTATAAAATTCACCAACTGTGGCCTTGACTCATATGTTCCTTCCAGCCATAGATTTTTTTGCTCACAAGCTTTCAAAAGCAGGTCACCCCCAAGCTAGGGCTCAACTCCAAATGGGAAAAATGATTCTAGTGACACACTGGGGTTTGACTCTCAACATGATTTCTCAGTCCTAAGTGCTCGTTGATGCAACTATCCCACAGTCCCTCATTCCCCACACACTTGTCACACCCAAGGAAGTGTGCTCCTTCTCTTCTCACCAGTCCTTCGGCTGCCCCACTTCCCTTCCCAGGGTTATTAGCAACAAGATGGACAAGAAGTCTATGTGCCCTGTGACTAATGCTCAATGCACCAGGAAAAAACTCTCAGCAATACTCTCACCTAGAGAGTATGCTCCTGGGTCTGAAAACCACTTAACAATAGCCAGTATTTCACAGAGAGAGACTGCTTACGGTTTGTTAACCTATCCCTCGATAGTAACTCATATTACAAACCACAACTCCTTACAAGCTTCTTTGTGCAGATAAGTTAATAATCGTATTTTCCATACAGTTTGACCCCCTTCTTCCCATGAGATATTTCAACATTAATAATAATTATAACAATAATAATACAACCCTCCCCAAAATACACTAAGGCCAACAATATATATATTGCATGCCTTCCACTTGACACTTTTCACCTTTAGAAGTAGCTTTAAGCAAATTGGTGACTCGTTCCCTACCCTCGGGAACTTAGGATAAAAAAGCATATCTACCTTACGCTTTTCCAAAATATTATTAAAATATTCCCCAAGAATTACGACTCAGCCCTCTTTCCATTTTTCGGTGGAGTAGGCCCCCCATCTCTTTTCGTTTGATTCAGTCAACGCACAATGATGCAATAGTATATTAATAATCATGATTATATTTACATGGATAGGTGCATTGATATATCTGTGCCTAGGCTCACCAGCGTCATAATCATATAGGCTCTCAGGCCTCAATACATACCCATTCATTCCTGCACACTAATTCAAGTGTGTGCAACATAGTGAAATGTGCACACTTGCCCAGGTGTGCATAATACACACAATGTGTGCACCTTGTCTTTATGACAATTCTCTGTGCACTTTCTCAAATGCATGCAACACCAAAACCCTGGTGTAAATGGCTCACCAACCTATATATACATTACATTTATACTTGGTTCCAACAACTCACCAGCCTATATGTACAATTACAAGGGTTTCAGATCAGGGACATTACAAAATGTCATTATTTGAAAACTTTTCTTGAGGAAGGGTTGGTTGATCCTTCTGCTTGATACCCCTCCATACAAATACCATCATTTAGGAAGGTTTGATCGACCCTTCTCCATACTTCCACTAAACGAGAATAATATTCTTGAAGAATAATCAACGGACTCTTCCACTACATACCCTCCGACAAGAATACATCATTGAGGAACTAATTTGAATTACGTATTGTACAAGAATACATCATTAAGGAACTAATTTGAATTATGTATTGTATTTCTTAGTACTAATATGGTAGTTACCACAAGGTAATTTCCTTTTCTTGTAAGAACAAATTCAAAGGATGAACTTATACATATACACTTAACCTACTTATAATCCAAAATTCTATCATATCTCCACCCATAAACCACAATTATTTCAAAAGTGCAAACCTTATACTTCTTAAACAAAAATAATCTCACAAAGAAAATAATATTTTGATATAGTGCATCAGTAGTGTGAACACTAGTTATAATAGTAGGTTGGGGTATCATATATATCCACATTTCATGGCCATTGCATATACACTAAAACGAGGAAATCATCCAGTAATATTGAATGCAGTTCATATGTTTGTAAGATGGATTTACAGGTCGAGAAACTGAGCATCGTAGACCAGAGTTGTAAGTGTCCATGCATATGATGTGGGGGAATTCAGAGCAAAGAAGTTGCTATGAATCTCTCCCTGAAGCTTGTTTGTGAGCATGCCCAACTGCCCCATCTTTAGGATGACCCTCCTAAATTTCTGAAAGAGTGTCTGATTGGTGGAGAAGTTGTGCACGATCTTCTTGGTCTTGGAGTTTGACAAGAGAGAGTGATCAAAAGTGAAGAGAGTCTTCCTCTCCACTAGATCTACGAAGTATGTTGTTAAACATGTTGGGGACACCTATGTTGAGAACACTTGTGTTGTTAGTTCTATTGGTGAGGCATATTTTGTACATCCTCTGCACAAAAGTCTCATCGACGCTTAAGTCTTATGTTGGATACAACATGTTCGAGAAGGACGAGTAGAGCCAAAGCATAATAATATTTAATTAAGAATAGTTTCAAGTTGTAACACAAGGTGAAGAGGAAGAGGAAGATAGTGCTCGCCAACATAAATAACATAAATGTCGATCAAAGTGAATTTAATAAGCCACAGTAAAATCAAAAGAAAATTAATTTCTCTTCCATGGTTAGAAGGCAAAGGCTATTGACATACCTTTTTATCTGTGAATTGAAAAATATCGAAAAGCTTTCCCTCAGCCTTTTGGTGGACATGCATGCCAAAAACATAACAACTACTTCCATAACATAAAAAACTTGTTTTAAAGGCCCCAAATCCTCTCTGTTGTACCTATATATACTAGAAAGACAAGTCATTTCCCTATGAGCGACATCCTGGAAAAATCAAAGGTATCTGAGCCCCTCCTCCCCATCATTCTACAAGGCCAAAAGATCCTTATGCTATCACAATGAATAATACCCACATGGAATTGTTTTCAACTGAAAAAAATGCATCCGAAATATGTGCAAAATAAAATTTCTAAGCTTCACAAAACCTGGCAATTCGATTAAGACGACATGGATGGATCCCGAAACAAATGAATCTGATTGTAATATTTCGTGTGGTTTGTAAAGCATGTAATCAAAATATCTGCAGCTAAAGTGTATTGTTCTCCAGTTAAAAGGAGCGAGACATTTGGGAGGCGTTCACAGTATTTAAATTTTGAATTTTAAACAAAGCATCAATTAATGTGTATGAACACTTTCCAACTGCAACGGTAATGTTAACGTCAAAGGAAACAACATTTGAAGAAGCGACCAGAAGATGGATGGACAGAATCAATCACATTGGGCACAACGAATGTGAGCATGGATGCGCGACGGGATGGGAGAATGAATGCGTAGGGAAGGGTTGTAATTTGATAGGAAAAATGCCCGTCATGGGGAATTTAGACCTTATTTTACATTTAAATTTTTGGCTTCGTCGACTCATCTAAATCGAGACAACGCATTTATGATGGTTTATAAATTGTAAAAAACATCATTAATTTCATATTTTGGTTATTCGGTAGGGGTGGTGGCCTATAGGTAATGAGAAATAACTCCTTGTGCTTTATATATAGACAATCCTCCTCGTAAAATTTCCAAAGTGGACATCTTTTTTGTACTCACTCATTTGATCAATATTTTACAAAGACAAAAAGAGAAGAGAACGATAGAGACGAGGACGAGGTTTGAACAGAGGGGATAAAAGAGTGATGGAGATGGGGACAAGGTTCAAACATAGGGCGTCTAGATTCAAGATCGTCAGTTTTTTCTGCAGTAGTATACCGTGAAAGAAATTGAGCTATCAAATCGTTGCAGTTGAACTCGAAAATGAACTAGTAAATATCATGAACTCTTATTTTATTTCGTCTCTTTTGTCTGCTTGTTAGTGGGAATTCTGTGGCATTGACATCAATAATATCTAAATCTTTCGCAATAATATCATTAGGAATTTAGAAACCTTTTCCTCATTGAACCATGAGTATAGCTGAAAATTCTTCAGGTTCGACCAACGCTCAAAATAATATCTTTCCACATCCATAGGACTATCAGTAGCATGAAATCTGATGTCGTTTTTTTATCCATTTTAGTGGCCTTTTCTTCCTTGAACCTCAAAAAAAACTGAAAATTCTTTAGTTGAAGGTAGATTTTAACTCTATTGGGTTGGACTTACTGTCATGTCTCTCTTTTTGGTTTTTTATGTTATCTTTATTTTAATATTCATATGAGTGGCCTTTCTCTTTAATTGATCTTTGGACATCATTGGAAACTTTCCTGCTAGACACAATGGAAGCAAAGGTTGGATTTTAAATTTGGGAGTTGACTTTAGTGATCACTTTTTTCTTGTTATTGATGTGCTCTTCTTTATTTGTTTTTTAATATGAGTGACTTTTCTCATTCCTTGAATACAACTGAAAATTTATTAGGTGGAGAAGTGTTATATTAAATGCAATGGAAATTATGTGTAATTATGTTTTGCAATGGAAGTGAATTGTGCATAATCCTTTTTTGTTAGTTATATTACCCTTTAACAATGCCATGTCCATATATTACCCTTAAACTTCATTGTAGTAAATTGAGTGTAATGGATTGCCATATGCACATTCTTCATACTATAATTTTATGTCATATATGCCCAAGGTTCCAATACGTTAAGTAGGGGTGGCCCAATACGTGGTTCATTTTCATTCCTTTTGATTTGACTCTCCATCTATTGAAAAACAATCCATTTACATCCAACAGATCAATGTCCAAATTCATTTTCGAGACAAATTTTATATAGAGTGGTCCACCTTTGAAATAGTATATGTACATTGAATGCAACACAACAAACAAATGAAAGGTTTGGATTCATAACTTTGTGAAATCGTAGATGTACATTGAATGTAACCCAACAAACAAAAGGTTTGGATTCATAACTTTGTGATCGACTTATGGTGATATGTAGTAGCTTTATATATGTAAAAGTACATCTAACTTCAATGTTATGATGAGGAAGGCATGCAATGTTTGTTGTGGAGAGGGATGTTGAGTAATGTTTATCCCAATGCAGGCCTTGCATGTGAATAAAAACAAGGATGTCAATGTTTTCCTTAAGGGATCTATAAGGCCTTCAAATCAAAATGTACGGGTAACAAGCTATGTCGTTGGCCTTGTAGTATCCACATTTCACAAATGACCATGCCACTTGCTTAATGACTTCTAATCATTGTGGTTGTCCCTTTCTTCCTTGTGAGCCCCAATAAGTAAAGTATAGTATATCCTATGAGCTTTATCAACCAATGACCAAGTCCTTGAATCTCACATGTTAGTCACGTACACATAATATGGATGGATTTGTAGAATTTGACATTTTAGTCATAACACGCACATATATGGATGGATTTTTTGATGTGCATTCTCTTTACAAAGAATGTTGATTTCAATGGATTGTAATGTTAGTCTCAATGGATAGGGGTGGCAGGTGTCGGGGAATTATTCATGATCCCAGATGAAATTTAGTGGCTTATTATGCTTGGGGCTTAAGAAACGTATCTAATAAAATTTTCAAGGCTTATGCCCTATGGGAAGGTCTCAGAATTGCAAAAGAAATAGGAATCGACAAGCTTTCTATCCTAGGTGATTCCATATTAGCAATCAGAGCGATGATAAAAAGGAATATTGTTGGGAACAATGTTCTCATTGACATCATGTCTCGTTCCCTTGCACTCCTTTTCAAATTTGAAGAATACTCTTTGTTCCACATCAAACGTGAACTCAAGCCTTGTGTTGATCGATGGGATCAAGAGGGAACAAATATTGAAGATGGTGAAGCTCTAGTTAATGGGGTAAGAAGGAGACTATTGGATCATGTTGTCATTGATGCCAATGGTTTGATTGATTGATGTCATTGATTGATGTCAAGTGATTGATTGATTGATGATTGATGTAATGTAATAT
>JASDQU010737260.1:31036-50183 GCA_032191745.1 Picea mariana
TGTGTGTTCCGAAAAGAAAATGTCGAGCGTCAGTCAAAGAGAACTGGTATTAATAACCAGGCTCTCTGCTAGCTTTCGACTAACAGAAAACAAAAAACAGCAAAGAAACTGAAACTTAATTCTTTAAACTACCAAAAGATCTTTCACCAAACCCGGAAACCCTAAGAGTAAAATTATCCCCAGTGGAGTCACCAATTCTGTTGTGGGGTATTCTACCCTACGGACTAATAAGCTAGGGCTATCAACTTATATGCAGATCATGACCCTTAAGATTTAACTTTTTACCTTCTACCCAAAATCTCAATCCCTTTTCTCAGGCAAACACGGGAAGAATAAACCAACCTTTTTCCGACGGTTGAAGTAGATCCTCCGTTGAGTTGTTGTCTCCTTGTTGCTGCTGATCCTTCCACAAAGCTTCCTGCAATCAAGACAATACTATGCATGCATGCTACTAATCTACTAGGGGGTTAGAGATAAAACACAAATCAAATAACATAGATGAGACTCATGTGTTCGGGACAGGAAAAGTATCTTTTTCATTAACTTCAATATGAACCAACTTACAATGATTTCTGAGGCCGGTCACCGTTCCATGATCCTGATCCTGGGCTCTTCCTCTTCTTTTTGTCCTCCAACTGCTGCTGCATGAATTTCTCCTAAAGCTTGAGGCAAGGCTAAAGGGTTGGGACAAAACTGGCTTGGCAATTTGGCAGAGTTTCTTTGCTATGATTTTCCTCCTTTGAATAGTACCCCTACCCCTCCTTTTATAGGCTAGAAGGAGCTAGGGTTTTTGGTGAACTCTCATCCATGCATGGCTCAGAGTTCCAGTTAACTGACAAAAAGCCTCGTGTCCCAGCGAAAACTTTCCTGATTTTTTGCTTTGTTAGGTACCCGCGGGCTGTTTTGAGTTAGCCCGCGGATGCCCGCGTGCAGTATAAGGACAGAAAGCGGTTGCCCGCGCCCAGTGAGAAGTTAGGGCACGGGTTGCTTGTTTTAAGTGGTTTTTTGAGGAATTGCTCAGCATGGATTTGGCTAGGAAGAGGCATGAGTAGGCCTGATGCCAGGTAAGCAGGGATAGTGCAATTTAGGGTTATAACAAGTAGTTGTATACTATTGTGGTTGATGTGTTTCACTGATTATGACTATGTGTCAATGGTTAGTAGCTGTGTGCTACTTGGTATGGTTGTGTACCATTGGATAGTAGTTATGTATTACTATGGATAGACACAGTTGTGTTCTATAAGATGAAATTGTATCGATTGTCATGGAGATTATCCAGTTGGATAATGTTGACGGTGCTCGTGATTTGATCATGAGATAGTCTATTTGTGCTCAAGACCATTGCCTTTTATACCTCCCTATCTAGGAGGGAGTGTTGATATTATGGTAGCTATGTGACGGAAACGCAGCCCCTTCACCACCCACAGGTCGGAAGGTCCACGCGCTCACAGAGGATCTTCTTTCTCTCTCGTCCCAAAGAACTCCAAGGTTCTTCTATTTCCCTATCGGGAAATCTACACCCACAGTTCTCTTAGCGCAATCCCCCTTCCTTGACTTATCGGGGAATTAAAACTCGTGACTTCGCGAGTTCAAAGGTTGAGCACTGGGTTCTCGAATCCCGAGACCCGATATGTCAATCAGTGTTGACTTCCTCCTTCCCCTATCAGGACTTCGGCTCTATCGCGACTTCGCTACTCGCGACACCAAACACTCGGTTCTCCAACTCCCGAGATCCGATGCACCGAAACGTCGATGTGCACGTGAGTTGACTTTCAACGTTCTGTCACTTCTGTCAAAAATTCTGGGTTTGCGATCTCGCGAAACCTGATGTCCAAGTTTCGGGACTTCTCGCTACGAGATCCCGATAAGATGTTGCACCTGTACTCCACTCACTCCCGTGGTCCCACACTGCTACGTCCCCTGTCGGGATATCACGGATCGCGATATCGCAAGTCTCGTTACACAAATTTGGAGTCTCAAGTCACGAGATCCCGATATGCCGATCCATGAGTAGATCCGGCGGCTCCTATGGCACGGATCAATGGCTCCGCCCCTCCTAAGCTTCGAACTTCTTCACGCTTGCACTGGTAACCTCCTCGCACCTCTGTGAGATCCAACGGTCCACGGGACTTCACAAAATCTCCTCAGAGGATTTCGTCCGTTCGTTCTTCCTCTACGCAATTCACGAAATGTAGAACTGTCTCTCCACGAGACTCGTTCACCTTCTCTCCAACCTGTGACGCTTCCCTCAGACTTTCGACGACAACTTCCCTGCGCTTATCTTTTAGTGAATTCAAAGGCCTACTCCTCCTGAGCTTTCTTACAGCTTCCAGTTCCTCCGAAAGAAACTCTTTGCGCGCACTCCTTGCAGAAAATCTTCAACCACGACTAAGTGTTGAAGCTCCTCGACTCTGCGCACACCGACAGCAGCAGTCTTGAAAATACCCTCACTCAGAATCGTAACTCTAAGACTCAGCTTAGCCTACGCACTCCTTGCACGGATTTTGCAACCCRCTTTCACTCTTGGGCGAATGAGAACAAAAGTTGACTATTTGAGCCTTCTGTCAATGCACTCCTTGCGGACACTTCGACTGCACTCCTTGCAGGAATTCTTGCTCAAACAGAGAAACAATTGAAACTCATTCTCACTTCCTCTCAGACTTCAACTCAACCATGAAATCACATACACAACGTATAAAAGAAAATGTATAACAGGAAGCAAATATCCATGAGCATAACATCAATACATAGAGAAAACAACACAAACCATGAATTTGAATCAAAGCTTTCTTCTATTAATTCAAATATCTGTACATGGGTGTTCTTCATAAAATTCTCTGTAGGCTCTTGCTCTTGTCGATAATCTTGCTTAGGCTTATGTTACAATGGTACAATGAGGGTGTCTATATCCCGTTTCCCTCTTGCACTCTAAAGCTATCAAATCTAGAATTAAAATCCTATCTACTTGCATTAATTATCTTAAATGTCGACTATCTACCTAAGGAAGAGAGCTATCCGCTCAAGGTCCATTACAATATACAAGTGCGCCTCCTCTTAAATGATATATTTAAGTTTTGTGCAACAATTCCAAAGTGTTTTCAAAATTTGTGCTGGATTGTCCATTTGTCTCCCGCTTCCGTGCTGGCTCGCTTGATGTGTTGGCGATGCTCCTGCTTCATACTCCTCGGCTTGAAAACTTTCATGGGCTCTTGTCCATGAGCTCCTGCATGGTTTGTCCACGCTTTTGTATCACTGCTTCGCTCTCCCAGTTGGTGTCTTCAACTGGATGGTTCTTCCACTTGACTAGATACTCGAAGTACTATTTTCGCCTGGTCCGCTTACCCACTCGCTTGTCCAGTATGCATTCCATCTGTGGCTTCTCTGCAACTGGCATTTGTTTCAACCACTGGATCACTGGCTCTTCTGTTCCAGTTTCTTCTTCTCCATCTCTGTATGGGTATAAGTCGGCGACATTGAATATCAGAGATATTTCGATGCCATCCGACAATTCGATCTCATAAGCATTTTCTCCGAATTTTCTCAAGACCTTGCATGGTCCGATTTTCTTCATCTTCAGCTTATTGTATGTTCCCCTCGAGAACCCTTCTTTCCTCAAATGTGAAAAAAATAGATCACCAACTTCAAACTGAAGTTGTCTCCGATGCTGATCTGCTCTGCGCTTATACTCTTGGTTCGATCTCAATAGTCGTTCCTTCACCTGGCTGTGAAGTCCTTTCACCGCCTCTGCGAATTCTTCTGCACTAGCACTGCTAGTCGCAGTCTGTTCTGAATCTCACAATTCAGAAACTCCTCTCGGCTGCATCCCATATACAACCCGAAATGGACTCTTCCCTATGCTGCGATTTACTGAGTCATTGTATGCGAACTCTGCCTGTGGTAATATGCAAGCCCAGCTGCTATGGTGCTCTGTCACCAAGCTTCTCAGCAAGTCTTCCAGACTTCTGTTGACCACTTCTGTTTGTCCATCTATCTGAGGATGATACGCTAAACTAAACATCAATTTAGTTCTTCGTTTCTTCCATAAGGTCCTCGAAAAATGCCCTATGAATTTAGTGTCTCTGTCCGAAACTATACTTTTAGGTAATCCATGAAGTCGAATGACCTCTTTGAAAAACAGGTTCGCGATGTGAGTCGCATCGCTGGTCTTCTGGCATGGAATAAAGTGTGCCATTTTCGAAAACCTGTCCATGACCACAAAGATGGAATCAACACCCCTTTGTGTTCTTGGCAACCCCAATACAAAATCCATGCTTATCGCCTCCCATGGCCTCTCTGGTATGGGCAATGGCTGATAAAATCCTCATTCTGCTTTCTGCCCTTCGAATGCTAGCAAATTCTGCATCTGTCCACAAATCTCTTGACATTTGCTTGCATCCCTGGCCAAAAATATGATTCACTCAGCTTCGCGAATGTTTTTTCATGACCGAAGTGTCCTGCTAATCCACCACTGTGTTTATCCTTCAACAGATTCTCCCTCATGGAGAAATTTGGAATACACAGTTGATTGCCTCTAAATAGAAATCCCTCCTGGATCATATAATCTATCCAAGGGCTTCTGTCTCTGAGAACTGGATTCTCAGTTGCTTCATATGCCTCTACAAAATCTGCATCCCCTGCGTACATGTCCCTGAGATTATCAAAACCCAATGTTTTGACTCGGAACTCCTGCAACAACAAACACTTCCTGCTCAAAGCATCAACAACTTTGTTAGCAGTACACAAAATGTGCTTTATTACAAATGTGAAATTCTGCATATACTCTACCCATTTAGTATGTTTCTGATTCAACTTCTCCTGTTGCATCACAAACTGTAATGCATGATTATCACTGTACAATACAAATTCTTTTGGAATCAAGTAATGCCTCCACTTTTTCAGTGCTTGTATGATAGCGTAGAATTCTTTATCATACGTGGAGTATTTCAATTTCGCTTCATCCAACTTCTCGCTGAAATATGCAACCGACCTCTCTTCCTGACTCAGGACCGCTCCTATGGCAAACCCACTTGCATCACATTTCACCTGAAATGTCTTCAGGAAATCCAGGAACACCAACATTGGTCGTTCCGTGATCTTCTTCTTCAACGGATTGAAGCTCTTCTCAGCCTCTGCTATCCAGTGAAAAGAATTATGCCGCTTCTTCATTGTATCCATCATCGCTGCGCTAATCTCACTGAAATTTCTGATGAATTTCTGGTAGAAACTAGCCAAACCATGAAAACTTCTCACCTCGAATATGTTTCTCGGTGATGGCCAATTCTTGATCACTTCTACCTTATCCGGATCCATTCTCAACTCATTAGCCGAAATAAAAAAACCCAATTAAATGATCTCTATCTTCATAAATGAGGACTTCTTCATATTAATCAACAGCTTCTCCTGCTGTAGCTTCTTCATCACCGTAGCCAAATGCTTTAAGTGCTCTGCCACTAACTTACTGTAAATCAGTATGTCATCCAAGTACACGATGACAAATTTCCCGATGAACTCCCTCAGTATCGTTCATCAACCTCATAAAGGTACTTGGTGCATTTGTCAAACCAAACAGCATGACTAGCCATTCATACAGTCCCTCGTTTGTTTTGAAGGCTGTTTTCCACTCATCGCCTTCTCTCATGCGAATCTGGTGGTATCCGCTCTTTAAATCTATCTTTGAAAAATACTTTGCCCCACTTAGGAAATCCATCAGATCATCCATTCTCGGCAATGGAAACCTGTATCTAATGGTTATCTTGTTGATCTCTCTCGAGTCGGTACACATTCTCCAGCCTCCATCTTTTTTCGGACTGAGTACTGTTGGAACAACACATGGACTCAAGCTTTCCCTGACCAATCCCTTGTCCAATAAATCTTGAACTTGCCTTTTGACCTCTTCATTTTCTTGCGGTGTCAACCTGTACGTGGCTTTATTTGGCAAACTAGCTCCTGGTATGAGGTCTATATGATGACTCACACTTCTCATCGGTGGCAATGAATGAGGTAATTTTTCCACTACGATGTCAGCGAACTCTTCCAACAGTTCCTGAACCTCATCTGGTAAGTCATCCACTCTTGTGCTAGTCAGAACAATCCTCAGTTTTCTGACAACAAAGAATTGTGGATCTTCCTTCTTCTTCACCTCCGTAAGGAGTTCCTTCCCACTCATGAGAAGTATTGTGTTGTTTACTTCCGGTTTTTCTCCCTTATCCTTTATCGGAAGAAACCTATGTGTCCCCCCATTCTTCTCTAGGGTATATGTGTTCATTCTCCCATCACGAATCAAATTTATGTCGTATTGCCATGGTCTACCCAGCAATAGATGACAAACATCCATGGGAATGACATCACAGAGTACTTCATCATTATACCTGTTAACGATAAATCTTGTCCCTGGTTCGAGAAGCACGCGGGCCTGCAAATTGCACGCAGTGCTCAAGCGCAGCTTGGGAGAATTCTTGTTTTTCTCCAATTATCAAATCAAGCGAGCATGATAAGTCTTGCTATTCATGGACGAGATCTGTCCGCAAAGAAAATCAACGGTCATTGGGGTGTCGGAGTTGCCAATCTACTCGACATTTAGCAGTAGAGAAGTCTCTTCTCTTTAAAGGCTGAATACAGGTCGTCTGATCCAGAGGCACGTGGCGAGAGATCCCACAGAGTCGGGGATCACGGAAATAAAAGTCCCGAGCACATGGCAGCAGAAATCCCGATATCCCGATGCCCGATTTCCCGATATCGGGGGCAGTTTTCGATAGTGGAAGACAAGTGGCAGATTATGCACCAAGGAGCTGACCGTCAACGAGTCAACGGCCATAAGCCATCGAGTTTCGGGGAATCGCAAGTTTAGTGGACACAAACATCGTGTCGTCAAAAACCCTGAAATCCTAATGGAAAGTTGGACCACTGTCGCACAGGGACAGGTCATATGGACTATGGACTAGCTGGTAGGGGCTAATTCCTGGGAGAAGGAGCTCATTGCATATCGGGATATCGGGGTTTCCAAAGGTAAGGAATTCGTGCATTCCAAACTCGCGAACCCCGATCCCCAAAAATCCGAAGCCTCATCACATGCCTCCTCGTTGCCATGTTCTATTCCCTCGTCACACCAACTCATGATTTCTTCCCGGTCCATGTGTCTCTTACACCCTGCTCTTACACCCCAAAATTCATGAATTCTGCCACATGTGTTTTCCCTATCGCCTTCCTTCTGTTATCCTTTCGCGTGGCCTCTCCTCACCCCGTATCTGCATCCAGCGTGTCTATCTTTCCCCGTCCGGTCATCGTCCGTTCACCTCCTCTTAATCAAGACCTCCTGTCATCCTGAGAGCCTCCATGTCCTAAAGGAGCAGAATCCACCTGGGTTTTTCCCGATTCCAATGAAGCAGTTATTACAGCAGTTGATGGTGGTTGGACATCGTTTCCACCATAAATGGAAAACCAAGGATTGAATGCAAGCTTGTCATTTCAGTCCCAGGTCCTCTGGGACACGATTGCATCTGAATGAAGTTCACGAACATCCATAGACTACATGCGCAGTAAATGAGAAGACGTGATGTCTTCAATGCGATGTCTCGATTTAACTTCCAGTGTTTTGTTCCAAGTATATAGAGGCATTTTGGCCGTTTTGTAAAGGATCGATGGTCGATTAGAGCTCCCTATTGTAATGTTTAGCAGCTATTTCAATTTCCAGCTTATGTATCTGTAGATGAGATTTCTTGTTTTATGACAGACAGTTCTTCTTTATCCGTCTAAGTTTTTCATCTTATGCTAGGAAGTTCGTGATTGACTGAGTCATGAGAATTGTTGCATTTCTGTTATGATAAATGATTTATCATGGCATTATTGTATTTTCTGGTGCTCTGTATTCAAATGCAAGAAGACCTTGTGTTGGGATGCTTTCTTCTGCAGTCTATTAGGAACTTGCTGTTTATAACAGACCTTCGCACTCTTCTCCATAAGTCTTATGCCTGTTCACCCTTTACTACAGCTCACTGTCTGAAGTTTACACAAGACCTCACTTGCTCATGCATGCCTGGCCTGTTTTTAGAGATGGACACTACTGTTTAGAGTTTCCTTCCATTTGATCACCCATCTATGAACAAATCGTGACATAAAACTGATGGGCGTTGGGCTCTGCTCCTGCAAGCAATCTAGGAGTGACTTCCGTCGCCAACATTTCTGGCGCCGTTGCCGGGGAGGAAGTTGAAGATTTTCCCTGGGCAGAACGACATTGAGCCTATGATTCTGAAGGTGCATCAAACATCAGAGCCCTTAAAGATTGCTGCTGTGCACCTGGCAACGCCACTGTGGCGACTCCATTGTTTCCACATCACTATTTCAGCTGTGACTACTGTCGGCACGCCTGAAAGATGACCCTAAGGAGCTTTCTCGAGAAGGTTTCAACAGCTGCTTTGTCAGTCTGAGAAGCTTCCTGGGGTAATTACAATGTTAAGATCTGGCCTTTGATGGTGAACAAGGACCAGGCATATTTGAAGCTGCGCATCTTTCACCAGGCGACTTCATGATTCAAGGATCGATTGGCGACTCTAGTAGTTCGATATAGAGAAAATCCTTGCTCACAGGTTTGCTCCTTTTAATTTCTCTGCTATTCCTGGTTTTCCTAATGTTGTCCCCTCTCTGGATGAATGGGGCGATTATTTGCCCATATTTGGAAAAGGTGAAGAGGACAACCCGGCTCAGCACCTCATTGAGTTTCATGAACTCATGCATCAGTGGGAATACATCATGAGGATGTATTACTGAAAATGTTCATGTTCTCGTTAGTGGGGGATGCACATAAATGGTATCATTCTTTACCCCTGGCTACCATTTCTTCGCTCAATAATTTTCATGCAGTTTTCACCACCTATTGTCAGAGGCTGTATCCCCCTGAGTTAATTTGTCATAATTGTTGTGAGGGATACCACAAATCTATACAAGAGAAAGTTGTTTCTGATGAAAGATGTGGGGAGGATCTTGATGACCTAGATCAGAACTCAGTCCCTTCTCCTCCCCATCTATCTGCATCTGAGGTAGGTTATGAAAGTGATAAAGTTCCCAGAGAGGAGGATGGCGCCCTGAGTAAGCTGATAGAGCAGGTGAAATATATCTCTGCCCAATTAGAAGGGTTGAAACATGAAGACTGTGCAGAGAATTTTCCAGTCCTTGAGGCAGACACTCTGAGCAACTCTTTCGAAGAGATTTTTGAAGATTTATTAGATGAGTTGGCATCTACCCCCGATGAGCTTGTTGTCTCAGATCAAAGCAACAAAGAGGTAGTTTTGGAAGAGGATTTCTCTTTTTTCCTTCACGAGATTTCCCATGATGTGTTTAAATTCGGGGTTGAAACGGAGGAGCGGGGGATAGTTCCATTTCTGCAAGTTGAAGAAGATTTGTCTCCCCCCGACTTCGATGATTATCTGGAAGAGGAGCAACAGAGCCCGACATCACCTTTTTCTTGTCAGAGTAGCCAGACCACTTATGACAGTTACGAATCAGAGTCTGAGATCGATATGCTGGGTTTCCAAGAGCAGGTCGCAGAACCTTATCCTCTTCTCACTAAAGAAAATTATCACGAGGAAATCATCCACCTCGGTCTTWCAGGAGACGCCGAGCAGTATGAGGAAGGGAAGAATTTACCTAGGGGTCCTATTTACGATGGATASGGATCCGACCCTGGGGAGAGCCAAGAAGAGGAAAGAGAACCAGAGGAGCAGTCTACCCTTTGTTCAGAGCCATTCAGCAAACAGATCCACCCCATGGTCCCTATTTATGATGAATACGAATCGGACCTGGGGGAGACCGAACCAGAGGAGCAGAATATTTTCTGTCTAGAGCCGATCAACGAGTAGCCACCGCCCGAGAACAACGAGCCTACGTCAGCTGTCCACCACCAACCTGTGCTTATCATAGTTATTCAGCCACAAGTGAACAACTGTGTAGCAGAGAACGTTGCTTGTCGCCAATTTTCTAGAATTGGCCACTCATTCTATGACCCTGTTAGCAAATACATGGAGTGGCATTTCCTTCATGCCTTGGAGCTGCCCACCTTCATCTTCATGGAAGCCCTCAAACATGAATCAAAGGATGTAGCCATTCTGAGATTCTGGTTACATCGACTGTTATCCATCATTAACAGAAGGAAGGAGCTTCTATTCAGGAAGCTGCTTGGATGGCTATGGCGGAAGTTTGCTTTCACCTAGCCCCATGTAAAATATTTTATTAGAATTAGGACTGTATATAAATAAGCTCTTTCGAGCATGTATTTTCTCTTTTTTGCATTTTTATTTTTGCGGCCTAATAAAAACTCCATAGCCCAACGGAAAGGCGACTGGAACTGCAGGAGGAGTTCTTAGAGCATCGCAGGGACGACTCTATCCCCCATGGAGCATGATGTTAATGATAAATCTTGTCCCTGGTTCGAGAATCACGCGGGCCTGCAAGTTGCACGCAGTGCTCAAGCGCAGCTCGGGATAATTCTTGTTTTTCTCCAAGCATAAAATCAAGCGAGCGTGCTAAGTCTTTCTATTCACGGATGAGATCCGTCCGCAAAGAAAATCAATGGTCATTGGGGTGTCGGAGTTGCCAATCTACTCGACATTTAGCAGCAGAGAAGTCTCTTCTCTTTAAAGGCTGAATACAGGTCGTCCGATTCAGAGGCACGTGGCGAGAGATCCCACAGAGTCAGGGATCACGGAACTAAAAGTCCCGAGCACATGGCAGCAGAAATCCCGATATCCTGATGCCCGATTTCTCGATATTGGGGGCAGTTTTCGATAGTGGAAGACAGGTGGCAGACTATGCACCAAGGAGCTGACCGTCAACAAGTCAACGACCATAAGCCATCAGGTTTCGGGGAATTGCAAGTTTAGTGGACACAAACATCGTGTCGTCAAAAACGCCAAAATCCCGATGGAAATTTGGACCACGGTCGCACAGGGACAGGTCATATGGACTATGGAATAGCTAGTAGGGACTAATTCCTGGGAGAAGGAGCTCATCGCATATCGGGATATCGGGGTTTCCAAAGGCAAGGAATTCGTGCATTCCAAACTTGCGAACCCCGATCCCTGAAAATCCGAAGCCTCATCACATGCCTCCTTGTCGCCACGTCCTATTCCCTCGTCACGCCAACTCATGATTTCTTCCCGGTCCATGTGTCTCTTACACCCTGCTCTTACACCCCAAAATTCATGAATTCTGCCACATGTGTTTTCCCTATCGCCTTCCTTCTGTTATCCTTTTGCGTGGTCTCTCCTCACCCCGTATCTGCATCCAACGTGTCTAGATTTTCCCGCCCGGTCACTGTCCGTTCACCTCCTCTTAATTAAGACCTCCTATCATCCCAAGAGCCTCCATGTCCTAAAGGAGCAGAATCCACCTGGGTTTTTCCTGATCCCAATGAAGTAGTTATTACAGCAGTTGATGGTGGTTGGACATCGTTTCCACCATAAATGGAAAACCAAGGATTGAATGCAAGCTTGTCATTTCAGTCCTAGGTCCTCTGGGATGCGATTGCGTCTGACTGAAGTTCACGAACGTCGAGAGACTACATGTGCAGTAAATGAGAAGACATGATGTCTTCAATGCGATGTCTCGATTTAACTTCCAGTGTTTTGTTCCAAGTATATAGAGGCATTTTGGTCGTTTTGTAAAGGATCGATGGTCGAGTAGAGCTCCCTATTGTAATGTTTAGCAGCTATTTTAGTTTCCAGCTTATGTATCTGTAGATGAGATTTCTTGTTTTATGACAGACAATTCTTCTTTACCCGTCTAAGTTTTTCATCTTATGCTAGGAAGTTCGTGATTGACTGAGTCATGCGAATTGTTGCATTTCTGTTATGATAAATGATTTATCATGGCATTATTGTATTTTCTGGTGCTATGTATTCAAATGCAAGAAGACCTTGTGTTGGGATGCTTTCTTCTACAGTCTGTTAGGAACTTGCTGTTTATAACAGACCTTCGCACTCTTCTCCATAAGTCTTCCGCCTGTTCACCCTTTACTACAGCTCACCGTCTGAAGTTTACACAAGACCTCACTTTCTCATGCATGTCTGGCCTATTTTTAGAGCTGGACACTACTGTTTAGAGTTTCCTTCCATTTGATCACCCATCTATGAACAAATCGTGACATAAAACTGATGGGCGTTGGGCTCTGCTCCTGCAAGCAATCCAGGAGTGACTTCCGTCGCCAACAATACCCTCCTATATTGAATTCAACTAAACACTGTTTAGTGACACATACCTGATGTCCCTTCTGTAGCCATGAAACCTTGTATGGATTCAGGTGATCAGTTGTCTCCAGCTCCAACTTTTCCACCATCTCGGTTGAAACAAGATTATCTGTGCTACCACTGTCTACGATAACCTTGCACACCCTATCCTTGGTCTTGCAAGCTATTCTGAACAGTCTAGTCCTTTGAGATAAGTCCTCCACCTCCTTCCCAGGTGTTAATAGAACTTTACGCAACATCAACGACCTTCCACCTTTTGTGTCTTCACCCTCAACATCCCGCTTCTTCTCTTCTGTGATGTGAGCTTCTCCAATGTCCTTCTTTTTCTCTAGACACTCGTAAGAATTGTGCCCATTCTTTACACATGTAAAACATGTGATTACTCCACCTCTTCCTCTTCCTCTACATCTGGTACGAGGAAAAGTATTTCCATCAGCATATCGCCCGCTCTGCTCTGTATGCTGTCCTCTCTGCTCAACATATGGTCCTTTCTGTGAGGTTCCACCTCTCTCAACCTTACCCTTAGGTTTCTTCCATTCCTCCTTAGGATTTTGGTATTTGTCATGGGAAACTACCTTGCCTCTGGGCTAACTTCTGCCTCGACCCCTCTGTCCTTGCTTACGGCTCAGCTTCTCTTCAGCTTTCAGAGCCATCTTATAAGCGTCCTCCACAGTTCGGATCGTTACCATGCTCAATTCATCCTGAATGTCATATCTTAGACCATTCAGATAGCTGGAAACCTTCTCATCATCGCTCTCTCGATGACCTGCTCTGATGTTCAGTCAATAGAATTCTTCAGTGTATTATTTCACTCTCATCAGTTTCTGTCTCAGGTTTTGCATTCTCCTGAACAGAGTGATTTGATAATCTCTGGGGATGAACTTTGCCTTCATCTTTGCAATCATTCGATCCCAACTCTTGATCTTCTGCTTGCCTTTGCAGCGTCTGTCAGCTTGTAGCTCGTCCCACCACAATGCTGCATGTCCTTTCAAGCGTGTAACAACATGCTTGACTTTCTTATCTTCTTCGACATCTTCATAGTTGAAATATGTATCGAGATCTCTAATCCAATCTAGCATCTCCTCGGCATCCAAGTTTCCCTCGTAAACTGGAATATCCATTTTTTCCTTCGCACCCATCCTAGCAATGGCTTTGATTAAACGCTCGGTCGATGCATCCTCAGTTGAACTTCCTCCTTGCTTTAAGCCTCTATCTCGCTGTCGGAATCACTCAGATCCCCCGCACTGGCTGTGCGTCTCTGAGTTGTCTCCATGTCTTCAAGTCTTTCTCGAAGATCTCTCATCTGCCTCTCCATTTCTGGATTGACTACCTACCTCCCTCTTCTTCGCACCTCCCTATATTTTGGATCAGGTGATTGTCTTTCTCTCCTGGGTGGCATGGCAAATTTTCTTCTTCTCAGAAAGAAAAGAGATATTCCCGCTCTGATACCACTTTGACAGCAACGCGGCCCCTTCACCACCTACAGGTCGGAAGGTCCACGCGCTCACATAGGATCTTCTTTCTCTCTCGGCCCGAAGAACTCCAAGGTTCTTCTATTTCTCTATCGAGAAATATGCACCCACAGTTCTCTTCACGTGATCCCCCTTCCTTGACTTATCGGGGAATCAGAACTCGTGACTTCGCGAGTTCAAAGGTTGAGCATTGGGTTCTCGAATCCTCGAGACCCAATATGTCAATCAACACTGACTTCCTCCTTCCCCTATCGGGACTTTGGCTCTATCGCGACTTCGCTACTCGCGACACCAAACACTCGGTTCTTCAACTCCCGAGATCCGATGCACCGAAACGCCGATGTGCACGTGAGTTGACTTTCAACGTTCTGTCACTTCTGTCGAAAATTCTAGGTTCACGATCTCGCGAAACCTGATGTCCAAGTTTCGGGACTTCTCGTTGCGAGATCCTGATAAGATGTGCCACTTGTACTCCACTCACTCCCATGGTCCCACACTGCTACATCCCCTGTCGGGATATCACGGATCGCCATATCGCAAGTCTCGTTACACAAATTTGGAGTCTCAAATCACGAGATCCCGATATGCTGATCCACGAGTAGATCCGGCGGCTCCTATGGCACGGATCAACGGCTCTGCCCCTCCTGAGCTTTGAACTTCTTCACGCTTGCACTGGTAACCTCCTCGCACCTCCGTGAGATCCAACGATCCACGGGACTTCGCAAAATCTCCTCAGAGGATTTCGTCCGTTCGTTCTTCCTCTACGCAATTCACGAAATGTAGAAGTGTCTCTCCACGAGATTCGTTCACCTGCTCTTCAACCTGTGATGCTTCCCTTAGACTTTCGACGACAACTTCCCTATGCCTATATTTCAGTGAATTCAAAGGCCTACTCCTCCTGAGATTTCTTACGGCTTCTAGGTCCTCCGAAAGAAACTCTTTGCGTGCACTCCTTGCAGCAAATCTTCAACCACGACTAAGTGTTGAAGCTCCTCGACTCTGCGCACACCGACAATAGCAGTCTTGAAAATACCCTCACTCAGAATCGCAACTCTGAGACTTATCTTAGCCTACGCACTCCTTGCACGGCTTCTGCAACCCGCTTTCACTCTTGGGCGAATGAGAACAAAAGTTGACTATTTGAGCCTTCTGTCAACGCACTCCTTGCGGACACTTCGACTGCACTCCTTGCAGGAATTCTTGCTCAAACAGAGAAACAATTGAAACTCATTCTCACTTCCTCTCAAACTTCAACTCAACCATGAAATCACATACACAACGTATAAAAGAAAATGTATAATAGGAAGCAAATATCCATGAGAATAACATCAATACACAGAAAAAACAACACAAACCATGAATTTGAATCAAAGCTTTCTTCTATTAATTCAAATATATGTACATGGGTGTTCTTCATACAATTCTCTGCAGGCTCTTGCTCTTCTCGATAATCTTGCTCAGGCTTATGTTACAATGGTACAATGAGGGTGTCTATATCCCGTTTCCCTCTTGCGCTCTAAAGCTATCAAATCTAGAATTAAAATCCTATCTACTTGCATTAATTATCTTAAATGCCGACTATCTACCTAAGGACGAGAGCTATCCGCTCAAGGTCCATTACGATATACAAGTGCGCCTGCTCTTAAATGATATATTTAAGTTTTGTGCAACAATTCCAAAGTGTTTTCAAAATTTGTGCTGGATTGTCCAGCTGTCTCCCGCTTCCGTGCTGGCTCGCTTGATGTGTTGGCGATGCTCCTGCATCACTATGGGAGGTATTAACCTCCACTTGTGACCTTTGATGAGATTAGAATATTCCAGGAAGCAAGAAGAACCCTAAAAGACTTGGAAATAACCCTAGAAATAAAGTCGGCTAAAGAGAATATTTTATATTGAGTCTTTAGCCTCCAGAAATAGAATTCAGCCCAGACATCCTGGAGAGAGTAGTATAAACATAAGGCACCAGAGCTCATTTGAGACACACAAGTCACAACTGCATAAATCTAGTAGTAAGCAAGTCTGGGGAGCAGCTGCAGCTGCAATTACAACAACCTATAATTTCAGTCTTTCTGGGTTGGAATTTATGATCAGTATTGGTTATCTTTGCTTGGTGCATTAGCCTTGGTTGGCTATTGATTTTCTACCGAAATTATTCTCTCTGTCAAGGTCAAGGTGCTTGGGGGTGGAATTTGTGCCTATGGTTGGGTGAAAATATTGCTATATTGTCTATGGTTAAACGAGCACACCCACTTTTCTAACAGCTGCAACTGGTTCTATAACGAGCTTGAAAAAGAACTCCCACTCTACTTTCTAGTGGTTAGACTGTAATTAAGGTAGTGTGGGTCCATAGCCTGTTAAAATATTCTATGTGCTCATTTTACCATAGACAATATCATAATATTGTCACCCAACCATGGGCATGCAACCTCCCTCGAGCACCATAACCTTTGCTAGATAGAATGATTCTGTAAGTAACACTAGAACCAATAGATAACCAAGAGAGCACATCTTTCTCCAAATATAGATCACCAGATAGAAAGTCCCAAAACCACATAACAAGAACATTACTCAACTGCAGTAGTTGCAGTTACCAAGAATACCACCAAGAATATCAAAATACCACCAATAATGTCATCAAGAATACCACCAAGAGATACTAAGAGGTAGGGCACATATCTTATGCTAGATATTGCTATAAAGAGAGACCAAGAACCACCCCAGAAGATCCACCTTCCATCCTTTCAGCTATAGCTCCAAAATTGTGCCATACTTGAGAGAGCGAGTGAGGTGACTAAGTACAAATGAGCTAGAGCACCCTCTATTTATAGTGGTTCTTGTCACTTGTCTGGGCCGACTTGTCCTTTTAGAGGATAATACTTTAATATTAATTCTTTTATTGAGTCAACTTGTCTTCTATGGTTTTTACACATCTCTTTCTTCCAGAATATTCTATTCTATCCAAAGATTACACATGGAGGTTAATAGCTCCCGCAACTACCATAATATCAACAATTAGTGTCCTTGACATGGTAAGGGAAGGAAACTTTGGCCTTAGGCTATAGAGGTTTCTTCTAAGTATCAAGGTTATTGGAGCAACACCTTGAACCACCACACTTGACATCCCTAGGGATTCCTTGTCTTCCAAGTAGGGATATGTGGATCGGTAGAATACTTTTGGCACTACTTATGAGTCTCGAGGACATTGACATGGTCATGGGAGGAAACATGATGATTGGACACTAAAGTAATGTTTTTGGAATACATGGTTATGAAAATCACCTTGAACCACCACATAAGACCTCTCAAGGTTATCCCTTCCTTTGCTTGATTTTCCTCTCCCAACCATGGTCAAGGCTTCTCTAGATGTCTCAAACATTTCTTTAGGACCTAAGACATGGTCTTCTTCCCTAGATAATTTCCAATGTCCCAGGACACATACCTACTGCTCAAAACCACTTCAAGGTGGCATCAACATCCCCAATCATAGGCCATGTGTGGTTGTCTGAGGCATCCTTCTTGGCCTAGGATCGATAGAAGCTTTCTTCAGGGCCTAAGGTTCATGTTTCTTCCCCTAACCATGTAAAGGGCCCCGAGACCTATGTTTTAGGTGACATTATTGGTCCCATATGCCTAAAATAATTCTTCAAGGCATAAGGCTAGGGTCTCCTCCCCCAACCATGTTCAAGGTATTGTGACCCAAATATAGTGCTAAAAACCTTCCAATAGAGCCCATATCCCCTATTAAAGACCAAAGATCCCATAGAAAAGTTATATGTGGTGGTTCAAGTCCTCATTCATGTCTCTTCAACCTTAGAAGATACCTTTAGGGCTTGAGGCCTAAGTTTCCTCCCCCAACAATGGTCAAGGCAATGAGGCTCATACATAGAGCTCAAAACCTTCTAATGATGAAATATTCATTAAAGGCCTAAAGCATAGGTTCGCTCCTTCCACTATTTGAGGAATCCTTGACCCTATGCTCAAAAATTGTAATGGTGCACATAACTCCACTTGAAGACCAAATATCACCTTCAAAGGTCATGTTTTTTTCTTGGATGTTGATTCCTATAAACTTCATTTATGGACTAAGACCTAGGTTTTCTCCCCTAACCATATCTGAGATAGTGAGGCCCATACCTAGTTATAAAAACTTCATAATATCATCAAGATCCCCACTTGTATGGTAAGGATATGACTAAGAGGTCATGTGTAGTGGATAAAGTTGTATTCTTGAACCTTGATTCTTAGAAGCTTCCTTTATGATGTAAGGCCCAGGTTTCCTCCTTGAAATATGTCTAAGGCCCAAATATTCATGTACCTAGTATCACAAATCCCCTAATGACACCCATGTCCCTAGCCAATCAAATGGACAACCTTTGAGAGGTCTTGCGTGGTGGTTCAAGGTGTTTTTCATAGCCATGCATTCCAAAAATATTACCTTAGGGTCTAATCATGCCACATTTCCTTTGATGACCATGCCAAGGGCCTCAAGACTCATAACTAGTGCTCAAAAATATTCTAACGATGCACATATCCCTACTTGGAAGACAAGGATGCCTTTGGGGTGTCAAGTGTGGTGGTTGGAGGTGTTGGTCTAGGGACCTTGATACTTAGAAGAAAAATCTATGGCTTAAGGACTAAGTTTCCTTCCCTCACCGCCTTAAGGAACCTAGTACCCATACTTAATGCTCAAACCCTCTAATTTCATTGATATCCTCACTTGGAGGTGAAGATTATACATTAGGAAAAATAATTTAGTCACTAAAGTGCATGTATAATATTAGGAATGTGTGAGGGATTTTAGAAACACACATGTACTTTAGCATGCATGTGTTCTTGAAAAATATGAGTTTGAAAGAGTGCATGGTGGTTCAGGGAGAATTAGGGCTATAGGATTACGAACATGTGCACGTTTCTAAGAACGTGCACATGTTCCTATGTGTGTTCGTTCCTGTGCACCCCATTGCCACTTTTTCGACCATCAACTTTGTGTGTGCACGCACACACACACACACACACACACAACTTCAGATCTATAATGCGAGGAGAGGGATCGAGTCCCTCTAGGTAATTTTTTTTTTATATTAAAAAAGATTGAAGAAATGTTTGCAACCTTGAGGAATTTGATCCCCCTTAGTGCATGATAGATTTAGAGTTAAGATGGATGCACACTAATCTATTTACTCATATGATAGCTATATCAATTCATCATAGTCTAGTATAATATATTTACTCATACCATATATGTATCCATTCAATTAAAGTTGGATGGACATATGACATTATAAGAATTAATGGAAATGATTTCAACATACTTTCATAAAAGGAATATAATATATATATGCGTGTTAACTTTTAATTCATGAAAATCGTAAACCTTTCCAATTATATATATATATATATATATATATATATATATATATATATATATATATATATATA
>JASDQU010737260.1:50190-89012 GCA_032191745.1 Picea mariana
GATTTTCATGGATTAATGGTTTTTTCAAAGAGATGATCAATCCAAGCATAAAAAAATTAGCAAAGTAATATCTATTTATAAAAGTGGTGATCTAAATGATATCCAACAACCATAGAAATATAGCCTCTTAATTTCCAAGTTATTTGGAAACCATTTGAGAGAAGAAAATAAATAAATGCCCTGAAGGATTATTCAATATTAAAATTCCTTCTCAAGGAATTTATACTTCAAAAATCCACCATTAACCACCTCGTAACTTATATGTACAACATAAATGTAATATGATTATCTTTGCTTTGTAGATTTTTCTAAAGCCTTTGATTGATAAGTCCCTTCAATCAAACTTTAGGAAATAATGGATAAAGAAGGAATTCTAGTGGATTGGATGAAATCAATTTTAAGTATGAATACGTTCTTGCAAAATTGGTGGTACCTATAAATGATAAAATGGAAATAGAAAATTCAAAATTAACAATGATATTTTTGTTAAAAATGATGTTCCATTTAGGAAATAATGGATAAAGAAGGAATTCTAGTGGATTGGATGAAATCAATTTTAAGTATGAATACGTTCTTGCAAAATTGGTGGTACCTATAAATGATAAAATGGAAATAGAAAATTCAAAATTAACAATGATATTTTTGTTAAAAATGATGCTCCATCTCACAGACATTGTTTGGATTATTTATAGATGAGTCAGAAGATTGGATGAGGAAGGGTGGGGAGGAGGAATACAAAGATAGTTTCCAAGAACATCTTGAAGGCCTAAACAAATTTTGCAGTCATTCTTAAATGAGAGTTAATATAAACAAAGTAAAGGTAGTGGTAATAGGTACTTGACATAGGGATATAATCATGATATTGAATAGTGACAAATTGGAGGTACTTCCTTTTTAACAACATTGGGTCTTGAATTTTATTCTAGTTATAATTGGAACACTTCTTTGTAGAAATGTGTAATATGATACATGAAGGCTCTATATTCTATGCAAAACAATGCAAAAAAATTGAGTTGTGAAGTTGAATTTGAGGAAGATTCTCTTGAGAACATTGCTACATATAGTTATTTCAATAAGTTTTTATAGTATGGGGTCCAAGCCTCTCCAACGAATCATGAGAAGAAAGTTGAAAGTTCAAGTCATTCTTATTAAAGTAACTAAAAGTTAAAATACAAACCTTTTACTTTATGATGTTAGTAGAAATGAGGTAGGTATGTTCCCATTAGTACAAAAGGCATTATGTCAATTTACACTAATGCTTGTGACTCACTTAAAAATTCCTACATAGGTGGAAATGGATTAACAAATGGGAAATTGAATTGGTATATTTTCCATATGAACCACTTGCAATTTGAGACTTGGTACAAATGAAGACAAGCGCTGCATGGCAGCGAAGTCCCTGCCGGGTTGAAATGGGGATAAATGCAGATGGATGGGAAAAAAGTAGCAGCAACAGATGGAAATTGCAGCGCAGATGTGGCAAGCAGTATGGAGGACAGGTGGTAAGCATGCAAGAAATGACATACTCTCTATATGTGTGAGTAGAAAAAAACTATGAAACACAAATTTGTGACATTTATATGAAAAAAATTAAAAGTGTGTTAGATATTCCTAGAAATTATATATATATATATATATATATAAAGTTTTATTTAGAATATTTCAAAAAACAATAGTTTGTTACATATTACTAGAAATTTAAATGCGTTTGTCATATATATTGGGATTGGGGCTCCCGCAGACCATAAGAGAAATATGTACAAGAAATAGGATTATGGAAAGAAGAAGTGGGAGACGGTAGAGTGTAATACCTGAAAAGAAGAAATGGGAAGATATCAATCTTTGGATAGAGATTTCTATTTAGAAAAGGTGGAATAACCGGATTGATAAACAAAGGAGGATCAGTATAGACTTACAATGATGGTACATATAAGTATTTTTGCTATTTTCTTGCTAATGCCTTTTCTTGTTGGATTTCATCGCCAACCCACTTGAATAAATGGATTGATAAACAAAGGACTTATAGCGATGGTACATATAAGTATTTTTGCTATTTTCTTGCTGATGCCTTTTCCTGTTGGCTTTGGTCGACGACCTGCTTCAAGTTTGTTTCGACAAATTCTTCAATGTATCTTCTCAAGGGGGCGACGTTGATGTCATTCCGGATTTTTATGCTGAAAAGTTCATTTTCTAATTCGCTTAGATCAATAGAAAGATTGCACAGAGCCTGATGAATGTATCGATTCTATACCGAATAGAGGAATAGCCGGTTTTCCACGTGATCTTCACCATATTCAAGAATCCTGTAATTTTTTTTTAAAGACAACGCTTTAAAATTATCAACTTGTTTATCAAGGCTTGCTTAGTTAATGCCAAGGAGTTGACGATTAAGCTGGGGTCCTAGAACTCGTTGTTCCTTCTGGGTAAGTCTGTTTTGGTGAGATTTGTGAATAATGTTTCTTTCTTTGATATTGTTTGCTCACATGATTGGACGATGATATATAGGTTCTTCACCTTCTCTTTCCAGCATGCTTCTAATTGAGTGAGCCGGTTTGTGGAGGGGAGATCATGTTGTCTTCTTGTGGTCTCTGCCATGTTGTTGACATGAAAGGAAAAAGAGATGACCGTGTCCAAATGGAAAGTTTCTTCATTTTTAAAATCCATCTGCAGAAGTTCGAGCAAGTTATGTGCCCTCCTTCCCAGGGAATCCATATTTTGTGATGTTTCCCAGGCCTTAGTAACCAGTTCCATTCTTTTCTTGATATTTTTCTCCACATATCCTCTACACGATGAGAGGAAGCTGGAGGATCCTTTTAGCTTTGCTGCAAGGGTGTAGGGAGTCGCAGGCATGGTTATTGCCAAAGGACTGCCAAGCAATGGTATAGGAATCAAAACTTCCCCTAATTCCTTGATCCAATCCTTTAGTATGCCATTCTTGGCATCAATGATTCCAATGGAATCATGAAGAGCATCTCTAATTGCTTTGTGAAGTCCAGATATTTGGGACAGTTGCATACTAGAAAGGTCAACTTCTAAATGATGTTTTCTTTTCCTATTTTTTACATCTCTCTTTTCAATAATTAATTTTTTAGATTCGCTTTAAAAACAACACTCTGGAATATGAAGGATTCATCTTCGTAAAAAACTTCGGTATTAACTATGTCCATTGGGTAGCTATGGTGAATCACGTATCTCGACTGATCAAGGTTTTGGAATATGCTATCCATATCAATGTCAAGTTCCATGTTCTCACTTTCAATTTTGGGCTCCTCCCCTTGCCCTACAATTATTTTTCCCTTCTTTTGCATGGGAAGCTTATGAGAACTATCAATTTTAGGATGAACCTCGTCCATTTGAACAACTTTGGGTTGCTTTGTTATTGTGGCAGGCCATTGGAGAAATGATTTATTACTGTGGTGGTTCTGGTCCTTAGGCCTGAAGATGTTCATTGTATCTGTACAGAACTGTTGTCGAGCTACTACCAATAGTTTATGAAAACATTCATTTTCTCTAGACGATGCTTGAAATGAAAAAATGGAGGGGACAATATAACCCTCCAAAAATGTTGGTTCAATGTGTGCGAATGGAAAATTTGCTTGAGCTCTTCGCTCATTAATGACAATATCTATGCGTGTTGTATGTTGAGATGTTAGAAGTAAAGCTTAATTATTGCATACTTAGATGTGCGAAGGTGATGGTTACGACGAAGAACATTTAAGAATTGGAGGTTTCGTGAATGAACCAAGATGACGACGTGCGAATGACATCCCATGGTATTTGAAATTAACACTCGGAAGGGATAAGAAAAGCCTCCACAAATATTGGTTTAATGCACATTAATGACAGATCTTCTCAAGCTTTTTGCCCATCATTGAAAATTTACATGGTTCCTGCATGATGAGTTGTTAGCATTAAATATTTAGAAACAAGACACACACACACACACACACACACACACATACACACATACACACACACACACACACATATATATATATATATAAACATTATTTTTTTTTATAGACAGGTGCGAAGGTGACGGAGACGGGGAAGGGAAAGCAAGGAAGGAATGGCCAAGTCTGAAAAGCGGTCAGACGGGCTTCAAAATAAGTTTACAGGAGATAATGAGGACAGGTGATTGTCCAACGGTGAAATTGCATGAGTCCAAATTTTTGACTTCAAAACATGTAAAATAGAAGAGGGCATGATGGTGCAGTTCAGCGGGTGGTTTCGATATTTTTGGAATTGCAGGAAAGTGGCTAAGTATGGAATAGGGAAATGTCGGTCTGGATCGTTTTTAGAATTTGGGTTTGAAGATTTCGTGAACGGGCCAACCCGAGGTCCAGCGAATGGCATTCCAATTCTGAGTAGAGATGAGGATGAACGACCGTGTCCTAGAAACAACACCTAGAGTTGGCTGGTGTGGCTAAGATTTAATAGAGCATGTACACTCTTTGTATCACGGGTTCTCGGGCTGGCGGGCTCAAAATTGGGCCTCTATTGCTCTGTGGCTTACAAATAGTACCCAGACTTCCGCGATAGACAAATTGAGAAGCAGACTTGCGAGCTCAACATTGCACTTCTATTGTTCTGTGTCCTCCAAACAACAGTTGGGGTTCCGCGATATACAAATTGATAGATGAACTCAAGGGCTGGCATGCCCAGGATTGCGATTGTGTATGGATGGTGATCCCTATCAACTATCTGATATTATCTTAAAACATTATTTTCAATACTATATTATTAATATTAAAAATTGATCATGGGAAAAAATATTAAAAATTGATATTCTACAATTTAAAATTATATATTGTACAATTGAATTGGCTGGCTCAACATTGCACTTGTATTTGTCCATGTCCTCCAAACAACACTCAGAGTTCTGTGATATACAAATTGACATACAAACTTCCATACTTAGCCACTTTTTGTATTGCGGGTTCTCGGGCTGGTAGGCTCAAAATTGGGCCTTTATTGTTCCGTTTCCTACAAATAGCACCCAGAGTTCCGCGATATACAAATTGACAGACAGACTCCAGGATTGGCGGGCTCAAGATTGCGATTTTCTACATGTATAACATATAACATATATGTTATATATCTAACATTATCTAAAAACATTGTTTTCAACTACTAAATTATGAATACTAAATATTGATATTGTACAATTTAATTAAACAAAATTATCAAATGAGTCGCAAGCTTCGAGTCCATGTCCAATTGTAGATCAATGAAGTTTTTGGTGCAAAATGTATACCGCGCACACGGGGCATGAGAGCTAGATGGCATCCGCAAAGGAGCCCGCGGCCATAAAAATTGCAGACTATGAAAATGAATGGTGGCCGATTGGACTCGTGATGTAGAGATAGACATGGATCGTGGGTTCTCGGGATGGAGGACTCAAAATTGGGCCTCTATTGTTCTGTGTGCTACAAATAGCACCTAGAGTTCCGCAATATACAAATTGATAGATGGACTCCAGGAATGGTGGGCTCAAGATTGTGATTGTCTACATGTATACCATATACCATATATGTTATATATCTAACATTATCTAAAAACATTATTTTCAAGTAGTAAATTATGAATATTAGATATTGATATTCTACAATTTAATTAAACAAAATTATCAAATGAGTCGCAAGCTTCGAGTCCGGGTCCAATTATAGATCACCGAAGTTTTGGGCGCAATATATATACTACACACATGGGGCATGAGAGCTGGATGGTGCCCACAAAGGAACCCACGGCCATAAAATTCGTGAACTATGAAAATGAATGGTGGTTGGTTGGACTCGTGATGTAGAGATATAGATGGACATGAAATTTTCCACTCCGCTGTCTGGGAACCCGCGAGTATAGACATGGATTACCCAAGTTTTGGATGCAAGATGTGCAGTTGGAACACGAGGAATGAGAGTTCGATAACACGTAGCCACGAACCCGTGGCCATAAAATTGGATAAGGAAACGAAAGCGCTCAGTCGAACTTGTGGTGTATATTTCATAATTCACGTGCAACACCAACTGTGTGGTGACCAGACCAGTATGTGTACAAACTAAGGAAAACTAAATATGCACTCTTATAAAGTATGTACGGATCCCTCATTCCATACTTAGCCACTTTTTCGATCGTGGATTCTGGGGCTGGCGGGCTGAAAATTGGGCCTCTATTGTTTTGTGTCCTGCAAATAACACCCAGAGTTCCACGATATACAAATTGACAGATGGATTCCAGGACTGGCGGGCTCAATATTAATATTTTCTACATGTATAACACATAACATATATGTCATATATGTTGGATTACTGAGAGGGGGGGGTGGTGAATTAGTAATAGCATAATGATAATCTTTTTTCTTCAAATGTTATATCAATGTAGAATTATTATCCAATAATGAGAAGTAAGAAATAAACAATCACACACATACATAGTACACCAATGTTTTACGTGGAAACCCAAATCGGGAGAAAACCACATAATGATTTTTCTTATATGTCTTGAAGAATTACATTCATTGGAAGCACCAACTTCCTTTGTTTTCTAGTTGCAACTGGAAGGAGGCTCCAACCCCCTAGTTTCTCAGGCTACAACCTGAGGGAATCTCCAACTCCCCAATTCTCTGGCTACAACTAGAAGAAGGCTACAACCCCCTATGTTCTCTGGCTACAACCGGAAGGTGGCTACAACCACCTGTCCTTGCCCCATCTTGCCACCCTGAAGTAGAAGTAGAATGATGGAACCACTGTCACACTATCACTGTGAGATATATTGGTGTAACCATGTACCAATAAATCTGAACCATGCATCAACCATGCATCAACCTGTACCTCACCCTGTAATCAACCTGTACCATAAACAAGTGCATCAACCATGCACCAACCTGTACCAAACAAACTGTAATCGACTTGTACCATAAACAAGTGAATCCAACCATGTACCAAGTATGTACCAATCATGTGTCAACTACTCATCAACTATGACTCATCAATATGTACCAACATCATCAACTATACAGCTCATGTATGTGCCAACTCATCAACTACTTGTCTCAACCATGTAATCAACATGTACCTCCACCAAAATCCCTCATCAATTTCATCAACCAAATCTGATTTGTAGCTCTGTAATAGACTTGGTGTATATGATCACATTCCTTAGAAAGAACCATCAAAACAATTTATCTTTCCTTGCATTTCGGCCTTGTTTTCTTCACCTTCCCTCAGAAATTCGGCTTAGATATCCTTGGTTACCTCAGACACCTATATATATTCAATATTCTCAAGTGTGATTAAAATGAGAGAGCCTTGCCTCTTACTTATACTCTCCAAGTAGCTTCCTTAAAAACATCTTCTAGGTCACTTGGCCCACTTTCCTTATTTTAGGGTTAACCCACTTCTAATTTCTCCATTAAATTTATTATTGAAATNTTATTTTGTATTCACTTTGAATTATAATACACTCATCACTTCACTTTATTATTTACCTTTTAAAATCTCTTAAACCACTTTGACTACTTTGACCTTTTGGGGCTTCTAGATGACATATGGGGGTCCTCCAACTTCGTAAGGCCATAATTCTCAAACCACGAGGAGTTATGTGACATTACACATACCACAAGAAATGGAATGACATGTAATATCCATATAGAATAGTATTACCTTCAAATATAGACAAAATTGTACCGTTATCCATCAAACAAACTTGGGTCCATTACCCAAACTTGGGTTCTCCAACTTCACATGGTCATAACTCTCTAGCCGTGAGGAGTTATGTGACGTTATACATACCACCGGAAATGGAATGACAAGCACTATCCATCTAGGATAGTTTCCTTGACAAATTCACTGTCCTTTATCTCATTATTCCACAACTAAGCATGGGTTATCTTACTCCGTAAAGCGTCTTCTCATGAGGGATTTCACCATAATGGGACCACTTTGGAGTTCATCCATATTTACTTCTTATCAACCATGAAAAAACAATAATGAGTCATATTTACATCAAACAATCTTGGTTCCATTACCCAAACCTTTGTGCTATGGGGCTTTCTTCAAGGGTTGACATCAATGACAACCAACCTTAATCAACAATCTCCCCCTTTGGAATTGATGGCAACACTCTAATGCAATAATGAAACCATATCACTCATGCTCCCACTAGAACCATGCCTTTGTCCTCTGCATCTAATAAATCTGCCTCTATCCTCTACATCTGATAAATCTGCTCCCCCCAAAGCCATGCCTCTGTCCTCTGCATCTGAGGAATCCCTTATCAACACTCAAATCAATGAGTTGAGTAAAGGGGAAAAGGCCAACAACTCTCCTAACAGATACAATCTCAGGTCAAAAAAGAAAGAAGGGAATTTTGATAGCCAGGATCAACCCCTCATAGCGGAAAGGCCCACTAAAGCTGTAGCAACCACTACTAAAGAAAAGAAAACTCAGAATGCTTTGCCAGCAGCCAAGGAACCTGTCTTCGAGGTAAGGGAAGCCCCTAAGTCTCTCTCCTCCTTTAGTTTTGAGCATGAGATTTAGAAGATTAGGATTCCTGTACCCCTCTCTGAACTAGTTAAAAATGAAGATTTCAAAAAGTCCCTCTCCAAGCTGCTACAATCTGAGCCCCCCTAGCCTTCCACAGACTCAATAAATCTCCAAGATGAAAAGCCAACAGTCGTCCTAGGTCCCATGGTAGAAGACATAGATGATTCATCCCCTCCTTTCTACACATCCCTGAACATACATGATAAAGTGCTGCATAATTTCCTCATGGATTTGGGGGCTTCCCATAACCTTATGCCCAAAATAGTAATGGAAGAATTGGGACTGGATGTGACAAAGAATTATCATGATTTGTACTCTTTTGATTCAAGGAGGGTGCAATTCCTTGGAGTCATCAAAGACTTGGCAGTCTCTCTGTTTCAGCTGCCAATGAAGAGTGTGGTCATGGACATTGTAGTGGCCGACGTTCCTCCCAAGTTTGGCATGTTGTTGTCAAGATATTGGATTAAAAAGCTTGGAGGAACATTACAGATGGATCTCACATATGCTACTATTCCAGTCTTTGGAGGGGAAGATAGGAGGTTGTATAGAGAAGCCCAACTAGCCTATATTGTCAGTGATGAAGCAAACCCCACCAATCATCCCATCTTTGCACTGGACACTGATTTGGGGTCTAGTTTATTGCAGATCACCGATGCTCCTGAAGCCCCTTTCCAAATCAGAAAGAAACCCTTATTTGATCATGGGACACCTCCTCCAAACACCTCTATTTGGAAAATGATTTTCGACGGAGCTTCTTCTAGTGAAGGCTCTGGCGCTGGAGTGGTTTTCATGTCACCTTCTCAAGAGACCACATCCCTGTCATACAAGCTGGAATTTGAAACCACCGACAATGTGGCAGAGTATGAATTTCTTGTTCTGGGTATGAGGGCCGCAAAAGAAATGGGAATAAGGGAGATGGCAGTGTTTGAAGATGCGGAATTGATAATCCAAAAAGTCAAGAATGTCTATCAGGCCAAGCATCCTCGGCTCAGAAGTTATAGGAACGAGGTATGGGACCTGATTGATAATTTCTTCTCAGCTTTCAACATTTATTTTGTCACAAGAGAGGATAATGTTGTGGCCGATTCTTTAGCTATTTCAGCTAGCCGGTTCAGGATCCCTCTGCTGTCTATGGTCAAATATGATGTTGAGATAAAATATAGCCCCAATATACCAGACAATGTCAAGCATTGGAAGGTATTCGAAGATGATCTTGAAATCGAAAAATTTCTCCAATCTGTTGATGAATTTTCTGTGTTGCACATTGATCAATATCCTAACCTTGAAGGTGACCATTACCCTGAGGTGTTTTTAAATGAAATTGCTAATCACCAGATTATTCAGCTGCCTAGCAATCACATTCTGAGGGGGCTAGTCCCTTTAGAAAGATTGTTTGATGGGAATGATGTGGCAGTAAAGGGTAGGGTTTCAGATGAAGAGGTTGACACAGCTGAGTGAAACATTGGCACACAGGAGGAGCCTAAGTTTGTCAAGTTGTCGAGCAGTTTAACCAGAGAACATAGGGCCGAATATATCGAGTTATTAAAAGAATTTGTTGATGTGTTTTCATGGACCTATGAAGACCTCAAGACATATGACACATCCGTCATTGAACACAAAATCCCACTCAAGGAAGAGGCTAGACCATTTAGGCAGAAGCTAAGATAGATAAACCCTATGTTGCTGCCTGTCATGGAAAGAGAAGTAAAGAAGTTGTTAGATGCCCAAATCATTGTCCCCTTGAGATATTCCGAATGGGTGGCCAATTTGGTCCAGGTAAGAAATAAAAGTGGAGAAATCAGGCTCTGTGTCAATTTCAGGAACCTGAAAAGGAGCTCAAAGAAAGACAATTATCCCATGCCCAACATGGAACACATATTGCAGAGGGTAACTGGTGCATCTAGGATATCCATGATCGATGGTTTTTCTGGTTACAACCAGATATCAGTCATGCCCGAGGATAGAGAAAAAATGACCTTCACCACTCCTTAGGGCACATTCATGTATGCCAAAATGCCCTTTGGATTGATGAATGCAAGAGAAACATTTCAGCGGGCCATGGATATAGCCTTCATCGGTGAAAAAGATCAGTTTGTGGTGATCTATCTGGATGACATCACCATCTTCTCTAGGTCTGACCAAGAGCACTGTTGTCACCTAAGAAAAGTGTTCTTGAAGTGTCGGAGGTTTGGCCTATCCTTAAACCCAAAAAAATCTTTGTTTTCTATGAAGGAGGGGAAATTGTTAGGTCATATAGTATCAACAGAAGGAGTGAGGATTGATCCCAGCAAGGTAGAGGCAATTCAGACTCTATCACTTCCCCAGTCTAGAAAGGAAGTTCAAGCCTTTTTCGGGAAGATTAACTTTATGAGGAGGTTCATCTCAAATTTCGTTGAGGTGGTGAAACACATCACAGCCATGCTCAGGAAAGGAAAAGAAGTAAAATGGACTGCTGAACCCAGGGAATCTTTTATCCAAATAAAAAGGGCATTGACTGAGGCACCTATGCTGATCAGTCCTGACTATTCCAAAAACTTCCTAGTTTTTTGTTTCGCTTCTTTTGATACAGTAGCAGTGGTCTTATTGCAGAAAAATGAGGAAGGGCAAGAGCAACCCATTGCCTTCTTCAGTAAAGCATTAAGAGATGCAAAAATTAGGTACAAGATCATGGAGAAGCAGGCCTATGCCTTGGTGAAAGCTCTCAAAGATTTAAGAGTCTATGTCTTGCACTCAAAAGTGACTGCATACGTTCCTTCAGCTTCTATGAAGGACATCCTTATACAGCCTGACATAGATGGGAGAAGAGGTAAATGGATTACCAAAATCTTGGATTTTGATCTAGAGATTAAGCCCACCAAGTTGGTTAAGGGATAGGGTTTATCCAAGCTACTGGATGAATCCAATTGTAGAGCCTTAGGGATTAGTTTGATCAATACTTGCTCAGGAACTCAACAAGCTGATTTGCCCAGCCAAAGTTCTTAGGACGACTTGCCACTAACAAAATGTTCCTAGTATCGAGACATCTTGTACTTTCTGCAGGAGTTAAGGCCCCTTGATGAAATGGGTAAAAGTAAGGAAAGATCTTTAAAACTCAAGGCGATCAAATATTACCTCATTGACCAAGTCTTGTACTGGAGAGACCCTCTAGGGGTGTTGCTGAGGTGTTTGAGCCCACAGGAATCCCAGAAGGTTATATTTGAATTCCATAACGACCTTTGTGGAGGACATTATTTTTGGAAGACCACAGCTCACAAAATCCTTAGGGCTGGGTATTACTGGCCCACTTTATTCACTGATGTCTATAGAGAAATCAGAGCTTGCATCAAATGCCAAAAGTTCTCAGGAAAGCAACAGCTTAGACCACTGACACTGAAGCCTATAGTAGCTTCAACACCTTTTCGACAGTGGGGGCTAGACTTCATCGGGGATATCCATCTTCCCTCAAGCAGCCAACACAGATGGATCCTGACTGCAACAGACTATTTCACCAAGTGGATAGAAGCTGCCCCCACCAGAAGTGCATCACACAAAGTAATTATTAGCTTCTTAGAGGATATCATAGCCAGATTTGGCTGTCCCAGCAGGATTGTCACTGATAATGCTGCTTCGTTCAAATCTGAGCCTCTGATTAAGTTCTGTGAGCAGTTCTAGATCTCGCTAATTCAATCCACCCCCTATTATCCTCAAGGAAATGGACTGGTAGAATATTCCAATAAAATCCTAATCAAGCTCATTAAAAGATTATTGGAAGACAATAAGAGGGCTTGGGATTCAAAGCTCAAATTTTCTCTATGGGCCGATCGAGTGACAATGAAGAAATCCCTGGGCACCTCACCTTTTTAGCTGGTTTACAGAACAGAGGTGGTTTTTTCCACTCAACTCGCCTTACCTGCAGCGAAGTTCTTTCAAGATTATGAAGGAGAGTCAGATCATATGGTTAGAAGGATTCATTAGATGGTGGAAGTACAATAGATCAGGGAACAGGTGATGGACGCAGCTCATAGTCATCAGCAGAAGGTCAAACAGGCCTTTGATAGGAAGGTCAAGAAGAAGGAGTTTGAGATCGGGGATTTGGTGCTTAAGTGGGATGCACCTAGACGGGATAAGGGCAAACACAACAAGTTTGACGCCTTATGGATTGGGCCCTTCAAAATATCTGAGATTTTCTCAAATAACACATACAGGTTGTAGGATTTGGAGGGTGAAGAGGTTTTCAACAGTCCAGTAAATGGGCATTTTTTGAAGAAATGTTTTGTTTGAGCCTTAGACGACTCCTTTGTTTGTAAATATTGTCCTTTTGGTTCTTTGTTTATTTTTATTTTTTGGCTTAGTAAATGACTCCATAGCCCATAGAAAGGCACTGAAGCTGCAAATGAGTTCTCAGATCATCACAGAGACGACTCTATCCCCCATGGAGTCTAATGTTGACATTAATTATTGTTAAGAGGGGCGGGTTGTTTTCTCTCCTTTGAGCCCATAGCCCGAGCTGCGAAGAAGAAGGCCTAAAAGTCCAACAAAGGCATTTTATTCAAGGGCACAGTCATGAGCGCCAAGTGCAGCATGGAGAAGAAATCCTTTTCGGGCTTAAAATCAAGCGAGTGGGCATTTTGTTTTCAACGGCAAGGATTCATCGACAGAGTAGAGCAGTGGTCGATGGGTAATTGTAGTCAACCGAGTCGCGCCAAGTATAGCACAAAATTTTTCAAGGAAGTGAATAGTCGAAATTGTCCGTGGAGCACTCACGAAGTTACGAGGGTCATTGATCGTGATTAGTTTAAGCATGGGATTATTTCTCGATCTCGGGGTTCGTGAGTTCGAAGGGTGGACCATATCCTTTGGTTGCGCGAGATTGCGAGTTACAAGTAGTGTTCTAAGGGGAGTCAACCATCACTGACCATCGCGTCTCGGGACTTTACAAGGGGAGAATGCCAAAGTTTGAAACTCAAACTTGTGAGGTCATGAGCTGCAAGAGGCGCTAGCACTTGAGCCCTGACCAACAGTTACATGTGGAGGGCACTGACAAGGAAAGGAGCCATACCCGTATCGCCATCTCGGGTATCGAGAGTTTGGAAAAGAGGAGTCGAGGGTCTTCAACCCACGAACTTGCGAGTCACGAAAAGCAAAGAGATTTTAATGTTGGGCCCACAGTATCACCGAAAGTGTTCAGGGTCGTCTGATCAGAGAGGGACATGTGGTGCGCGATTAGGCTCTATCGCCTCTTTGCGCATCGTGACTTTGAAGAGCAAGGATCAGCTCCCTCCCATCCGCGAGACGCGAAGTGCCGAAGGCGTCCAGGTTTTGGGCCCACAATATTGCCGAGATGTTCAGGGTCGTCCGATCAGAGAGGGGCACGTGGTGCACGATTAGGCTCTATCGCCTCTTCATGCATCATGAATTTCAAGCACAAGGAGAAGCCTCCTCCCATCCACGAAATGCGAGATGCCGAAGGCGTTCGGGACTCAGGCCCACAGTATTACTGAAGGAGTTCAGGGCCGTCCGATCAGAGAGGGACACGTAGTGCACAATTAGGCTCTATCACCTCTTCGCACACCGCGACTTTGAAGAACGAGGATCAACCTCCTCCCAACTGCGAGACATGAAGCGCCGAAAGCTCCCTTGAGGATAAGCGCAGGGTCACGGCCCGTGGTCACTCAGGGAAATAGAAGGAGTTGTGCAAAATGGCCAAAAGAGACAAGTTTAGCTGCAGAAGGGATCGTCGTGATCTCTAGGTGCCAGTCCGACTTGGTCTCAACCATGGTTCCTGCTAGGAGTAAATGGAGGTGGGAGGAGGTGGTGGAAACCTCTCCTCACTCATTAATTGTAAGGTATGGAGGATCTGGCAGGCAGTTTGCCTGAGATGGTCCTGTGTGCTACATTTTCTCAAAGAAGCCATGCTGAGTCCTCAACTAACCAGAGAAGTCTACACATGCTAACTCAACATTTAATGGCTCAGCTACGCCCCTGCAAGAGCCATGCAAAGTTAAGGTGGCGTCTGACGAAGGATTTCCATCCGATTTTGACTGAAGGGACGCCACGCCTTGGAGGTCCGAGCACGCCTCTGTTGGGCAAATTTTTCTTAGTATATGTACTCAGTTTTTGTATTTTTGAAGGTATTGATGGTTGAGCTAGGCTCCCAATTGTAAAGTTTTGATGAAGCACTGGTTGCTCTGGTTATGTATTGGCATTTGAGACTTCTTGCCTTATGAATATCAGCCTCTTTCCATCTCTTTGTGTGCACTGTGTTAGAACAGCTCGAAATTGGAGGATCCAGTCGAGTTTTGTTGTTATAGGATGATGTATGTTGGATCACTGTAATAGTTGTATTGTTTCTAATCAGTTTTTGTATTTTCTCAACACTGAATGATTTGGAATTGGAAGATCCAGTCAAGTCACCCTTCAGTTCCCTGAAACTATGAACCAAGAGGATCTTGTATTCTGAGTTTTTCCTCCTCAAGATGCTGAAAGGCCTGATGCCAAAAGCAGTCTTGCTCACTCATCTCACTAAGTCTTCCATCTTCTCATTTTATAATCAACTCACCGATGGAAGTTAGATCAAGACCTCCTTTGTTTTTCTACATACCAAGACCGGTTTTCTGAGTTAGAGCGATATATTCTTGAGTCTCTATCCATTCGATCACCCCATTAAATTATTCATGACATAAACTGATGAGCGTCGGGCTCTGCTCCTGCTGATATCCAGTAGTGACTTCCAACGCCAACATTTTTGTCGCCATTGCCAGGGACGAAGTTGAAAATTTTCCTCGAGATTGAACGACATTGAGCCTCTGATTCTGAAGGTGCATCGGGCATCAAAGCCTTTGAAGATTGCTACTGTGCACTTGGTGACTCCATTGTGACGACTCCACTGGAACGAACCTGTTGTTTTAGTTGTGGCTTTTAGAGGCAGACACATGTGGTCCCATCCACAACTGCGTCTAGCTACACCTGTAGCTGATCCGGAGGTGATTTTCAGAAAAGGAAAGGCCTTTGAAGGAGAAACTTCCACCGCCGAACCAGGTAATCCACCATCTCCTTCTGTAGAAACTCCATTTTCTTCTCCTCAGCTTCCTAGCAGACCTTTTTTTGAAGTCTCCCGTTTCCTGAATTTCGGGAGTGTTCCTGCTGAGTTTTCCCCTCCCAGTCTGGGATTGGAGGGAGAAATCCTTGTCACACCCCTTTCCCCTGAAGTTGTACCTTGGCATGGACCCAGGATCACAGAATACTTCCCCACTCCTAGCTTTACCACTCCTCCTCTTATTATTGTTTCCACTTCCGCACAGAGAGAAGCATCTGCTGACTCAAGCCTGTTAGCCTTCTCCCTAAATACCCCATTGTTTCCTGGAAGCTCATTCCCAATATCCCCTCCGAGTTCTCCTCCACCTAATATCCCTATGGCAGGAGAAAATCCCCCTATGACTAGAATGGAGTCTATTATAGCTGCTAGGTATGCTCCCCTTATGTTACCTCAGCCTCTCAATGCCCTTCCAGCAGATGGTTACCTCAAGAAGCTGCCCAAGTTTACAGGCGAGGGGGACATAACTGTAGAAGAACACCTCGAAGCCTTCTACAGTTTAATAGACGATCATGTTATCATGCATGCATATGTATGGATGAGGATTTTCATCCATAGTCTTGAAGGCGAGGCTAGAAAATGGTTTAGGGCCCTGCCTCCTGGATCTATTGATGGGATTGAGGCTTTGGATAGTGCCTTTTTGAGACAATGGGGAGACAAAAAGGAATTCATGTATTACATGACTGAGTTTGGGTTTTTGAAGAGAAAGGAAGAAGAGTCTGTCTCTAACTTCTCCAAAAGATTTAATAAAATGTATAATAAGATCCCCATTGAGATAAAGCCCTCCGAAGCCTTTGCAAAGATCACTTATGCTAGTGCTTTTGATCTTGATTTCTGCCTCCTGTTGAGGGAAAGGAGAGCCACCACTCTGGCTCACATGCAGGACGCGGTCGTGGAAGTAGAGTCTAACATATTGGCTGTTGACCGATTCAGGAATAAGGCTAACAGAGACGTATCCAGGAGAAGAGTAGAGGCCTCCCCATCCCATTCCTCTCCCCTTCCCCTTCATATGGATGAGGTAGCTAAAGTACTGAAATCCCTTTCGGCTAGGATGGAGAAGTGGGAATTAGAGGGGAAGCCCACGTACAGAAACCCCCAGAATACTGATAATAGAGGTTTCAGGAGGCTTGGTAACAATATGCCATATACTTTTCCAAAGGAACAAAGAAGCATAGACAGGGATGATCAGAGGATTTAGACCCCTCTCTAGAATAGCTTAGTTGCTCATGAAGAAGGGGAGGAGGTGGATGAACTCGACCTTGAGATCCACTGCATCGAGGAAACTTCCCTATTTCCTCATTTGACTCAATCTGCATATGAAGAATCCCTTATCAACACTCAAATAAACGAGTTGAGTAAAGGGGAAAAGGCCAGTAACTCTCCTAATAGATACAATCTCAGGTCAAAAAAGAAAGAAGGGAATTTTGATAGCCAGGATCATCCCCTCATAGCGGAAAGGCCCACTAAAGCTGCAACAACCACTACTAAAGAAAAGAAAAGTCAGAATGCTTCACCAATAGCCAAGGAACCTGTTTTTGAGGTAAGGGAAGCTCCTAAGTCTCTCTCCTCCTTTAGTTTTGAGCATGAGATTCAGAAGATTAGGATTCCTGTACCCCTCTCCGAACTAGTTAAAAATGACGATTTACAAAAAAGCCTTCTCCAAGCTGCTACAATCTGAGCCCCCCCATCCTTCCACGGACTCAATAAATCTCCAAGATGAAAAGCCAGCAGTCGTTCTAGGTCCCATGGTAGAAGACAGAGATGATTCATCCCCTCCTTTCTACACATCCCTGAACATACATGATAAAGTGCTGCATGATTGCCTCATGGATTCGGGGGCTTCCCATAACCTTATGCCCAAAATAGTAATGGAAGAATTGGGACTGGAGGTGACAAAGACTTATTATGATTTGTACTCTTTCGATTCAAGGAGGGTGCAATGCCTCGGAGTCATCAAAGACTTGGCAATCTCTCTATTTCAGCTGCCAATGAAGAGTGTGGTCATGGACATTATAGTGGCTGACGTTCCTCCCAAGTTTGGCATGCTGCTGTCAAGATCTTGGATTAAAAATATTGGAGGAACATTACAGATGGATCTCACATATGCTACTATTCTAGTCTTTGGAGGGGAACACAGGAGGTTGTATAGAGAAGCCCAGCTAGCCTATATTTTCAGTGATGAAGCAAACCCCACCAATTATCCCATCTTTGCACTGGACACTGATTTGGGGTCTAGTTTATTGCACATCACCAATGCTCCTTAAGCCCCTTTTCAAATCAGAAAGCAACCCTTATTTGATCATGGGACACCTCCTCCAAACACCTCCATTTGGAAAATGTTTTTCGATGGAGCTTCTTCTAGCGAAGGCACTGGCGCTGAAGTGGTTTTCATGTCACCTTCTCAAGAGAAATTATCCCTGTCATACAAGCTGGAATTTGAAACCACCAACAATGTGGCAGAGTATGAATCTCTTGTTCTGGGTACGAGGGCCGCAAAAGAAATGGGGATAAGGGAGATGGCAGTGTTCGGAGATGCGGAATCAATAATCCAACAAGTCAGGACTCTCTATCAGGCCAAGCATCATCGGCTCAGAAGTTATAGGAACGAGGTATGGGACCTGATTGATAATTTCTTCTCAGCTTTCAACATTTCTTTTGTCCCAAGGGAGGATAATGCTATGGTCGATTCTTTAGTTGTTTCAGCTAGCCGGTTCAGGATCCCTCTGTTGTCTATGGTAAAATATGATGTTGAGATAAAATATAGGCCCTCTATACCAGACAATGTCAAGCATTGGAAGGTATTCGAAGATGATCTTGAAATCAAAAAATTTCTCCAATCTGTTGATGAATTTTCTGCGTTGCACATTGATCAGGATCCTGACCTTGAAGGTGACCATTACCCTGAGGTGTTTTTAAATGAAATTGCTAATCACTAGATTATTCAGCTGCTTAGCAATCACATTCCGAGGGGACTAGTCCCTTTAGAAAGATTGTTTGATGGGAATGATGAGGCAGTAAAGGGTAGGGCTTTAGATGAAGAGGTTGACACAGCTGAGTGCAACATTGGCACACAGGAGGAGCCTAAGTTTGTCAAGTTGTCGAGTAGTTTAACCAGAGAACAGAGGGCCGAATATACCGAGTTATTAAGAGAATTTTCTGATGTGTTTGCATCGACCTATGAAGACCTCAAGACATATGACACATCCATCATTGAACACAAAATCCCACTCAAGGAAGAGGCTAGGCCATTTAGGCAGAAGCTAAGATAGATAAACCCTATGTTGCTGCCTGTCATGGAAAGAGAAGTAAAGAAGTTGTTAGATGCCCAAATCATTATCCCCTTGAGATATTCTGAATGGGTGGCCAATTTGAAGTGGAGAAATCAGGCTCTGTGTCGATTTCAGGAACCTGAACAGGAGCTCAAGGAAAGACAATTATCCCATGCCCAACATGGAACACATATTGCAGAAGGTAACTGGTGCATCTAGGATATCCATGATCGATGGTTTTTCTGGTTACAACCAGATATCAGTCATGCCTGAGGACAGAGAAAAAATGACCTTCACCACTCCTTGGGGCACATTCATTTATGACAAAATGCCCTTTGGATTGATGAATGCAGGAGCAACATTTCAGCGGGCCATGGATATAGCCTTCATCGGGGAAAAAGTTCAGTTTGTGGTGATCTATCTGGATGACATCATAGTCTTCTCCAGGTCTGACCAAGAGCACTGTTGTCACCTAAGAAAAGTGTTCTTGAAGTGTCGGAGGTTTGGCCTATCCTTAAACCCCCAAAAATATTTGTTTTCTATGAAGGAGGGGAAATTGTTAGGTCATATAGTATCAACAGAAGGAGTGAGGATTGATCCTAGTAGGGTAGAGGCAATTCAGACTCTGTCACTTTCCCGGTCTAGAAAGAAAGTTCAGGCCTTTTTAGGGAAGATTAACTTTCTGAGGAGGTTCATCTCAAATTTTTCTTAGGTGGTGAAACACATCACAACCATGCTCAAGAAAGGAAAAGAAGTAAAATGGAATGATGAACCCAGGGAATCTATTATCCAAATAAAAAGGGCATTGACTGAGGCACCTATGCTGATCAGTCCTGACTATTCCAAATACTTCCTAGTTTTTTCTTTCACTTCTTTTGAAACAGTAGCAGCGGTTTTATTGCAGAAAAATGAGGAAGGGAGAGAGAAACCCATTGCCTTCTTCAGTAAAGCATTAAGAGATGCAAAAATCAGGTATGAGATCATGGAGAAGCAGGCCTATGCCTTGGTGAAATCTCTCAAAGATTTAAGAGTCTATGTCTTGCACTCAAAAGTGACTGCATACGTTCCTTCAGCTTCTGTGAAGGACATCCTTATACAGCCTGACATAGATGGAAGAAGAGGTAAATGGATTGCCAAAATCTTGGAGTTTGATCTGCAGATTAAGCCCACCAAGTTGGTTAAGGGGTAGGGTTTATCCAAGCTACTGGCTGAATCCAATTGCAGAACCTTGGGGATTAGTCTAATCAATACTTGCTCAGGAACTCAACAAGCTGATTCGCCCAACCAAAGTTCTCAGGACTACTTGCCACTAATAGAATGTGCCTGGTATTGAGACATCTTGTACTTTCTACAGGAGTTGAGGCCCCCTGATGAAATGGGTAAAAGTAAGAAAGATCTTTAAAACTCAAGGTGATCAAATATTGCCTCATTGACCAAGTCTTCTACTGGAGAGACCCTCTAGGGGTGTTGCTGAGGTGTTTGAGCCCACAGGAATCCCAGAAGGTTATATTTGAATTCCATAATGGCTCTTTGTGGAGGACATTATTTTTGGAAGACCATAGCTCACAAAATCCTCAGGGCTGGGTATTACTGGCCCACTTTATTCACTGGTGTCTACAGAGAAATCAAAGCTTCCATCAAATGCCAAAAGTTCTTAGGAAAGCAGCAGCTTAGACCACTGCCACTGAAGCCTGTAGTAGCTTCAGCACCTTTTCAACAGTGGGGGCTGGACTTCATCATGGAAATCCATCCTCCCTCAAGTGGCCAACACAGATGGATCCTGACTGCAACAGACTATTTAACCAAGTGGATAGAAGCTACCCCCACCAGAAGTGCATCACACAAAGTAATTATCAGCTTTCTGGAGGATATCATAGCCAGATTTGGCTGTCCCAGGAGGATTGTCACTGATAATGCTGCTTCATTCAAATCTGAGCCTCTGATTAAGTTCTGTGAGTAGTTCCAGATCTCGCTAATTCACTCCACCTGCTATTATCCTCAAGGAAATGGACTGGAAAAATCTTCCAATAAAATCCTAATCAAGCTCATTAAAATATTATTGGAAGACAATAAGAGGGATTGGGATTCAAGGCTCAAATTTTCTCTATGGGTCGATCGAGTGACAATGAAGAAATCCCTGGGCACCTCGCATTTTCAACTGGTTTACGGAACATAGGTGGTTTTTCCCACTCATCTCACCTTACCTATAGCAAAGTTCTTTCAAGATTATGAAGGAGAGCCGGATCATATGGTCAGAAGGATTCATTAGATGGTGGAAGTACAACAGATCAGGGAACAGGTGATGGACACAACTCATAGTCATTAGCATAAGGTCAAACATGCCTTTGACAGGAAGGTCAAGAAGAAGGAGTTTGAGATCGGGGATTTGGTGCTTAAGTGGGATGCACCTAGACAGGATAAGGACAAACACAGCAAGTTTGACGCCCTATGGATCGTGCCCTTCAAAATCTCTGAGATTTTCTCAAATAACACGTACAGGTTGCAGGATTTGGAGGGTGAAGAGGTTTTCAATAGCCCAGTAAATGGGCATTTTCTGAAGAAATGTTTTGTTTGATCCTTAGACAACTCCTTTGTTTGTAAATATTGTCCTTTTGGTTCTTTGTTTAATTTTATTTTTTGGCTTAGTAAATGACTACATAGCCCATATCAAGGCACTGAAGCTACAAATGAGTTCTTAGATCATCACAGGGACAACTCTATCCCACATGGACCCTAATGTTAACATTAATTCTTGTTAAGAGGGGTGGGTTGTTTTCTCTCCTTTGAGTTCGTAGCCCGAGTTGCGAAGAAGAAGGCCTAAAAGTCCAACAAAGGCATTTTATTCAAAGGGCACAGTCATGAGCGCCAAGCGTAGCATGCAAAAGAAGTCCTTTTAGGGCTTGAAATCAAGCAAGCAGGCATTTTGTTTTCAACGACAAGGATTCATCGACAGAGCAGAGAAACGGTCGATGGGTAATTGAAGTCAACTGAGTCGTGCCAAGTATAGCGCAAAAGTTTTCAAGGAAGTGAACGGTCGAAATTCTTCGTGGAGCACTCGCGAAGTTACGAGGGCTGTTGATCGTGATCAGTTTCAGCGTGGGATTATTTCTTGGACTCGAGGTTCATGAGTTCGAAGGGTGGACCATATCCTTTGGTTGCGCGAGATCACGAGTTACAAGAAGTGTTCCAAGGGGAGTCAACCATCGCTGACCATCGCGTCTCGGGACTTCAAAAGGGGAGAATGCCAAAGTTCGACACTCCAACTCATGAGGTTGAGAGATGTGAGAGGCGCTAGTACTTGAGCCCTAGCCAATGGTTACGTGTGGAGGGTGTTGACAAGGAAAGGAGCCTGACCCGTATCGCCATCTCGGGTATTAGGAGTTTGGAAAAGAGGAGTCGAGGGTATTCAACCCACGAACTCGCGAGTCACGAAAAGCAAAGAGATTTTAATGTCGGGCCCACAGTATCGCTGAAAGTGTTCAGGGCCGTCCGATCAGAGAGGGACACATGGTACGCGATTAGGCTCGATTGCCTCTTCGTGCATCGTGACTTTGAAGAGCTAGGATCAGCTCCCTCTCATCCAAGAGACGTAAAGTGCCGAAGGCATCCGGGTTTTGGGCCCACAATATTGTCGAGATGTTCAGGGTTGTCCGATCAGAGAGGGGCACGTGGTGCACAATTAGGCTCTATCACCTCTTCACACATCATGAATTTGAAGTACAAGGAGCATCCTCCTCCCATACACGAAATGCGAGATGCCGAAGGTGTTCAGGAATCAGGCCCACAGTATCACTGAAGGAGTTCAGGGCCGTCCGATCAGAGAGGGACACATGGTGCACGATTAGGCTCTATCACCTCTTTGCGCACCATGACTTTGAAGAACGAGGATCAGCCTCCTCCCATCTATGAGATGCGAAGCATCGAACTCTCCCTTGAGGATAAGCACAGGGTCACGGCCCGTGGTCACTCGGGGAAATAGAAGGAGTTGTGCAAAAGGGCCAAAAGAGCCAAGTTTAGCTACAGAAGGGATCACCGCGATCTCCAGGTGCAAGTCTGACTCGGTCTCAACCCTGGTTCCTGCTAGGAGTAAGTGGAGGTGGGAGGAGGTGGTTGAAACCTCTCCTCACTCATTAATTGTAAGGTATGAAGGATCCGACAGGTAGTCTGCCCAAGACGGTCCTGTGTGCTAGTTTTTCTCAAAGAAGCCATGCCGAGTCCTCGACTAACCAGAGAAGTCTTCACATGCTAACTCAACATTTAATGGCTCAGCTACCCCCCTGCAAGAGCCATGCAAAGTTAAGGTGGAATTTGACGAAGGATTTCCGTCCAAGTTTGACTGAAGGGACAACACACCTTGGAGGTCCGAGCACGTCTCTGTTGGGCAAATTTTTCTGAGTATATGTACTCAGTTTTTGTATTTTTGAAGGAATCGATGGTTGAGCTAGGCTCTCGATTGTAAAGTTTTGATGAAGCACTGGTTTCTCTGGTTATGTATTGGCATTTGAGACTTCTTGCCTTATGAATTTCAGCCTCTTTCCATCTCTCTGTGTACACTGTGTTAGAACAGCTCGAAATTGGAGGATCCAGTCAAGTTGTGCTGTTATGGGATGATGTATGTTGGATCACTGTAATAGTTGTATTGTTTCTAATTAGTTCTTGTATTTTCTCAATGCTGAATGATTTGGAATTGGAAGATCCAGTCAAGTCACCCTCCAGTTCTTGAAACTCTGAACCAAGAGGATCTTGTATTCTGAGTTTTTCCTCCTCAAGATACTGAAAGGCCTGATGCCCAAAGCAGTCTTGCTCACTCATCTCACTAAGTCTTCCATCTGCTCATTTTATAATCAACTCACTGACAGAAGTTAGATCAAGACCTCCTTTGTTTTTCTACATACCAAGACCGGTTTTCTGAGTTAGAGCGATATCTTCTTGAGTCTCTATCCATTCGATCACCCCATTAAATTATTCTTGACATAAACTGATGGGCGTCGGGCTCTGCTCCTGCTGCAATCCAGGAATGACTTCCAACGCCAATAGATACATGAATATCTTTCTTCCATATCAAACCCTTGTGTTCTGGTTTTAAATAAGTCCTGAATTCAACATTCTTAATAACAGTAGTTTTAAACCATTTCTCTCTAGTCGTGGGAAGCTCTGTCACTTAGGCTATGAGGGATTCATCTATCTCGAATTCATCCAGGCCGATGATTGCTTTCTTTCCATTGAAATTGAGGGTAAAGGCCTCTGCCACCTGCTGATGAAAACTCTGTAATTTTTTGCAAAAATTGTAACACCCTGCATGCTTGAACATTTGACATACCTCTGGGTGTGATTCCAGGTAATCGATGTCATTGAGTTCCTTCCTCAGGGATGACGTTCCTTTCTTTATTTTCCACAATGTTTTCGCACACCTGTGATCGAAGGAGCAGATTTCGGTGGAGAGTTGCACCACGTAGAATTAGCAAAAATCAGCTCGGTTGTGATAGAAATGAGATAACTGGGGTGATCTTTAGAATGTGGCACTGATTACAAGGGGTTCGGCAGAATGGTTGATGATTTGCAGTAGTCATGGTGGATAACTGAAATAAATGGAGGGTACGTAAGCACATGGCTTAATGATATAACGATCTAGAAAGATTCGCTTATATCATAGAAGAATCAACTTCCGGTCGTGAACGGTTCTTTTTCCAGTCTTTTCGACAGCTTGTGCAATCATAGAAACATGGAACCCATTGGTTGAAACATGTGATAGGACATGCTGGGTCTTTCCCCTCTTCAGCGATTTCGGTGGCTAAAATGTCCCTGGATTCCTTTATTTAAGCTTTCGAAAGCTAAGGCTTTTGATGGCTAATGAACAATCAAAATGTTCGCCTAAGCCACCGAAACCTGAGATTTGAATTAGATCATATAAAAACTGAACAATATTTTATTTAAAATTTATTACATGCATAAAGCGTGGAGAAATGAACTTTGAAAAATTTGAAAAGTACCTTTTTAAAAGACTTCCTATCACCTAAAATGCAAAATCTCAATTGATTTATTTGAGGAGATAACACTAGCTCCTATTGGGGGTGAAAGCCTCCCTGTGAGGTTTCAAGAACCATAGAACCAATGCCTTTCCTGAAAATGAAAATTTAAATATATCTACTAGAGTTTCCATTGGGCATGGAGTTATTCTGTAAAAACAAAAGTTGAAAAATAAAATTACAATGACAAGGCTCCAAAGCCTTAGATAAAATAGAGTTTAAGAAAACGCCCATTGACTGGGCCACCAAACATTTCTTCACATTTCAGACTTTCCAGAACGAAGGTGTTGTTGTGTTGTACTTGAGTTATCATGAAAGGACTGGTCCATAAAGAGTTAAACTTGCCATTCTTGAATTTATCTTGTCTGAAGGCGTCCCATTTCAGAACCTAGTCACCAACCTGAAAATCATCCACCTTTTCCTTTCTATCAAAAGTGTCCTTGATCCTCTTTTGATGGGCCTCTGATTTATCCACCAGCTGTTCTCTAACCTGTTGCAATTCTACCAAGTCACACATTCTTCTTATCATATCATTTGATTCAGTTTGCTCCTCTTGAAAAATTTTAGCCACTGGTAAAACTAGCTGAATAGGGAAAATGGCATCAGTGCCATAAACCAGTTTGAAGGGAGAAGTTCGTATGGATTTCTTGTTAGTTACTCTGTCTGCCCAAAGAGAAAACTTTAGTTTAGAATCCTAACTCTTTTGATTCTCCTCCAACAGCTTTCTGATGATTCTGATTAGACTCTTATTAGATGACTCGCCAAGGCCATTACCTTGAGGGTAGTAGGGAGTAGAGTGTACCAATTGAATGCCCGTTGACTTACACATGTCAACCAATGCAATGACTTTGAAAGCTGCTGCATTATCTGTCACTAGCCTTTTTGGGAAACCGAATCTGCTTAGGATGTTCTCATAGAGAAATTTCATGACGACCTGATGAGTGGAATTTCTACTGGGGATTGCCTCTATCCATTTTGTAAAATAGTCAGTGGCTACCAAGATCCATTTATGCTGACCACTAGATGAAGTATTAATCCCACCTATAAAATCTAAACCCTGCTGCTAAAAAGTACCATTCACTACAATAGGTCTCAAGGGCAGAGATTTTAGTTGTTGTTTTCCTGTGAATCTTTGACATTTATCACAAGATTTCACAAAGGCGCACACATATGAAAAAAGAAAAGGCCAATAATACCCAGCCCTTAAAATATTATGAGCCTTGGTCTTCCAGTAATGATGGCCTCCACAAATACTTGAATGAAACTGATGTATGACTTCAATTGACTCTTCTTTGTCTAAACATCTTAGTAGTAAACCAACAGGATCTTTCCAATACAAAAGATTATTATAAATGAAAAATTTAATTTCTCTGAGCTTAAGGGATTGTACTTGAGTCATGCTAAGTTCAGGAGGAACTTCCAACTTCTGTAAAAAATGAATAATACCTGAATACCACTCACATGAAAACAAATGCTTGGCCACCCGCTGGTTGTTATGTGGTCCTTCCGCTGCTACCTCTGTCTGCAAACTTGTTGAACTTTCCCCAATGAAATTTATGTCCAAAAGACCACAGTTCTCTTCCGTCAAAAGCTTGGCAAGGCCTTGGCCTTTTACCATCTTAGTGGGGTTCACTTCTATGTCGAACTCGATTAGCTTTGCGATCCATTTATCTCTCTTTCCATCAATATTAGGTTGAGTCAAGACATCCTTCACATAGGCTGAAGGAACATAGGCTATAACCTTTGCATGGAGGATATAAATTCTTACAACTTTTAACAACTTAATGAGAGCATAAGCTTGTCTTTCTATAGGATCATACCTTAATTCAGTGTCTCTAAGTGTTTTGCTGAAAAAGGCCACCGGGTGATCAAGAATTTCATCATCTTTTTGTAACAAGACTGCTGCCACTGTGTCATAGGAAGCAAAGGAGAAAATATAGAAGTTCTTGGTGTAATCTGAACTGATTAGAGTGGGGGATTCCATGATAGCCTGTTTGATATCCTGAAATGAACTTCTTGCACTATCTGTCCACTTTATCTCGGATCCCTTTTTTAGCATAGAAGTTATGTGTTTCACTAACTCAGAGAAATTTGGAATAAATCTTTTGACAAAATTTATCTTACCGAGTAGAGATTGGATATCCTTCTTTGACCTTGGTATGGACAACCTCTAAATTGCTTCCACCTGAGCTGGATCAATTTTCACACCTTCTGCTAAAACGATGTGTCCTAGGAGCTTGCCCTTCTTGAGAGAAAATTGAGATTTTTGGGGGTTCAACGAAATCCCGAACTATTTGCATTTCAAAAATACTCTTTTCAGATGCTTCAGATGCTCTTCATGACTGCTAGAATAAACTATGATGTCATCAAGATAGATGAGGAAAAACTTGTCCTTTTCTGCCACGAAAGTTATGTCCATGGCCCTCTGAAAAGTGGCCTCAACATTCATTAGCTCGAATAACATCTTGGTGTACATGAAGGTACCCCAAGGAGTAGTAAAGGCATTTTTTTCTTGGTCATCAGGATGTACAGAAATTTTGTTATAGCCTGAGAAGCCGTCTAGGAAAGACATGACAGTGGCCCCTGAAATTCTTTGCAGGAAGTGTTCCATCTTGGATAGGGGATAGTTGTCCTTCTTTGAGAATTTATTTAGGTTTCTAAAGTCAACACATAACCTGACCTCACCATTTTTCTTTCTCACTATCACTACATTTGCAATCCATTTATAGTATCTTAAAGGAATTATAATTTTGGCATCAAGGAGCTTTTTGATTTCTCTTTCAATTACAGGCAATAGGAGAGGACTGATAGGTCTCAGTTTCTATTTGAAAGGGATGGTGTCTTTCTCAAGGGGAATATTATGTTGAATGACCTCAGGATCATAGGTTTTCAGATCACTATATTTCCAGAAAAAAAAATCATTGAATTCCTTCATAATGTTGCAATATTCAGACCTCTGATCAACGGTTAATTCAACGGACAGTTTTATGTATTTAGGATGATTTTGGCTTCCTATATTATGCTCATGGACAACATGACCTTTCTCCTCCCTATCAGGTTTGTAGGGGACATCGTTATGATCGAAAAGCTTCTCAAGAGGCACCAAACCCCAAGGTATATAATTTTTGGGCATCTGAACGATATCATGTTGACCCATTTTTCTTTTTAGCTTAGGCTTCTTGTATTCTTCTTCATTTTGATTTTTCTGGTCAATATTCATATCAGAAAATTCATCTACCACTTGGAGAAATCTACTAAGCTCATCATCATCTTCAAAAACTTTCCAATATTTAATATTGTCAGGCAGGGATGGTCTATATTTGACTTGGATTTCATAATTTAGTCTGGGAGGCATGGGAGGAAAAAACATACTGGATGAGACAACAAGGGAATTAGCAAGATGATTCATAGCTCTGGGTACATAAGAAATGTCAAAAATGGAAAAAGAGTCCCTGATTTTCCATACCTCATCCTTGTAGGCTTTCAATCTCACATGTTTTTCTTGGAAAGTATTGTTCACTTGCTGTATGATGAGATCCACATCTCCAAACAATTTTAGTCCTTTGATTCCCATCTCCTTGGCAGAATTTAATCCCAATAAAAAAGACTCATACTCTTCTATATTGTTAGTAGTTTTGAAATCAAGATTAAAAGAGAAATGCATAGCCTCTTTCAAAGGAGAAATCAAAACTACACCTGAACCTGCTGAGTCTTTGGTACTGGCACCATCAAAGAACATGGTCCACATGGGAGTACTCTCTCCACTAGTCTACTGATAAGTAGGCTTTGTGAGCTGCAAAGGAGCTGGCTGAGAATCATCTATTTGAAGAATGCATGATCCAAAGTCTGTGTCTAAAGCATAAATGGGATGGTTTACAGAATTTTTTCCATCACTAATGATGTAGGCAAGCTGATTCTCTCTGTAAAGTCTCTTTAGCTCTCCTCCAAACACCGGGACTGTGGCATATGAAAGATCCATCTGCAAGTTACTCCCCATCCTTTTTCTCCATGAACATGACAAGAGGAGGCTGAACTTGGGTGGGATATCAACCACTACAACGTCCATTACCATGTTTCTCATTGGCAACTGGGCAAGGTTTATAAAAAGGTCTTTTATGAGGCTGAGGCATCTGACTTTCCTAGAGTCGAAAGAGAAGAGTTTATGATAAGGTTTTGTGACGTCAAGCCCAAGTTCATCCATCACTACTTTAGGCATAAGGTTGTGTGATGCTCCCGAGTCAAGCAAGCAGTTGTTAAGGATCTTGTCATGGATATTTAGAGATATGTAGAAGGGTGGACAAGAGTCATTTCGGTATTTTACCATAGGTCCTATAGTCATTGTGGTCTTGTCATCTTGAAGGTTTACGTAATCAACAGCTGGAGGAGTCTTTGGTTGAAGGGACTTAAGGATAGCAGACTTGAATATGTCATTCTTCATAAGTTCAGTCAATGGCATAGGTATTTTCACCTTCTGAATTTCTGATTCGAAATTAAATGAGTATGACAATCTATCGGAAGGTTTTACCTCGTTAGGAGGAGCTCTAAGGGAGAATTGTTCTTTGGCTTGGGGCTGCAATTGCTTCTGCTGCTATTTGTAGGAGTGGATGTCTGCTTTAGAGGAGTAGCAGGCTGCTTGGTAGAAACATCTTTCTTTTTCTTGGGAGTAGCAAGAAATGGCTTTGGAGCAACAGTCTTAGATCTTAAATTGTAACCTGTCTAATCATCTGTCTGATAAAAAGATTCTTCAATGCTTGCCTCATGAATCTGCTCATCAATCTGGGCTTCCTCATAATCTACTTGTGTCAAAAAGGAGGAATCATTTTCATCCCCAAAACAATTGATGTCATCTTCTTCTAGCATTGTATTTTGGAAGGGGGCCCTGATTCTTTGGTCATCAGCTGCATTCTTGTCTCTCTGAAGGATATGAACCTGCTGGTTGTTCCTTCTATAAGGGAATGCATTGGGATTCCTGGGAGCATAAGCATTAGGCTCTTTACTTCTTGCTAGCTGCTGACTCTAAATTTTCAGTTTTGACATTTCCGAGGTCAAGCTATCCAACATCTTGGCCATCTTTTCCATTTTGGTATTTGAAGAAGAAGGAGGATCAACAGACGACTTCTTTCTCTCAAATTTTTCTTTAAGTTTATGATATGCCATAATGTTAGATTCAACCTCAAGAGAAACATCTTGCATTAAAGCGAGTGTGGCTGATCTTCTTTCTCTAAGGATTAAGAAAAATTCTAGATCAACGGTAGAAGAGTAAGTGATCTTTGTTGATGCATCAGTTGGCTTGATCTCTGCAGGAATCTTCCCGAACATCTTATTAAATCTTTTGGTGAAGTCTGAGACCGACTTCCCATTTTCTCTTCTTAGATTTCCGAATTCAGAGATGTAATACAAGAGATCTCTTCTTTCTCCCCAATGTTTCAAAAATACCTCATCTAACTACTCAATGCCTGCCACTGAATTTGCTAGTAGTTCCTTGAACCACTTCCTAGCTTGGCCATCCAAGCTCTGTACAAAAATTTTGGTCCAAACATCTTCCTCCGAAATGTTAATGTTTTCAGCATAAGCATAGAAAGATTCTATATGTTCTTCAGTAGTATAATCCCCGGATCCAATAAACTTCGACATATATTTATGATAATATCCTGTCGGCATGGCTGATAAGGGATTGGGCAACACAAGAGGGGCATATCTATTAGCTAATATTTGTTTCATCTTTGTCAAAGGGACAACCATGGCAATCTTGGGGGTTGATGCAGAGAAAGAAGCTTCAGAAGATGGTGGCTGAGATGGGATAGGTGAGACTATAGACAATGGTTGTTTGACTTCACTGAGGAAAGAAGGAGAAGCACTGGTAGAATGACTACCCTGGGCAAAATTTCCTGAATAAGGTGGAAAATAAGAAGCCCTGTAAAACTGACCGAGCAGCAAGGCTAAGTTTTCTTCACCCTTAGAGGAAAGATCTTGTAAAATATCTTCAAGAATGGGTAGAATGGTATGAGTATGGAAAAAACCCTCTATAGGCTTAGTTGGTGAAGAATTCAAAGAAGAGGAAGAGTCCTTTTCTTGGAGGGATATTACAACTTCTTCTCTTAAATTGGATATGTTAACATGCTCAGAAATAGAATCTATAACATCAGAGGAAATTGAAGGCTCATCACCCTTCAAGCTTTCTGACACAATCTCAATTTTCTAAGAACTAGAAGTTTCAACAGAAAGGGTTTCGACAAGAGGTTATTTAGATAAAAAAGAATAAGTGTTTCTTGAAATACTTGGATTAGATGCTCTTGTAGATCTGGAAGTTTGTCTTTGCAAAGATTTTCCACTTCTGATGATCTTCTCAGAATCTGGAACTGGTGCTGCCAGTGGTCTTTCTTGGTTTTCCCTGGTATGAGTCCTTCTCGGATCCACTTCGTTCCAATGGATTCGCTAGATAGATGGTTACAACCCAAAATGTGTCCAAACTTTGTCTATCATCAAAGTTGGATCTTGTCGTCTCCCAGGGAAGTTGAGCTTTAGTCTCCTCTCCCCGGCAACGACGCCAATTTGTTATCACTCTAGGAAACTCTCCTAGGTTGTATATAAGAGATGTCTGGTAACTTAACCTTTTTGTAACTATTTTCTCAATAATGGGTGTGGGTTTCGATCAAGATGAATATCTTAATCACTGGATTGTATCTTCAAGATAGTCTATCTATATTCATGCAATACAAGGCCTTCAGGAGCTATTTTCAGATAGGTTTGTAAATCAAATGGATAAGAAAACCAATTAGTTAACCAGAACATACATAGGCAATATATATGATGGGTCAACAAACTAGCCAAAGATGCTTATGATTCTTGCTTAATAGTCAAAAGTAAGATGACAGTTACCATGGGACCATTAAACATAGACAAAAGAATGATTTCAACTCATATGCATAGACAAAGATGAGGGAGAGTCTGACAATAACAAATGAAAGAAGCTTGCAGGCTTAATATATTAAAGAAAGTGTCTTTTTACAATAACAGTAGATTATAGAACTCAAAATTGAACCTTGTGTTCATCAAATGTTCTTGGCTTTATATCCTTTTACAAACAGTTTCCAGATCCTAGATTACTGGATTGAATTTTGCCAAAAATAGAAAATCAGTAACTGGCCCAAGAAAGTAGATAAAGATCCTATAAACTAGATCAATTCAAATTCTCAACTGATCTTTATGTTCTTCAGATTCTTGGAAGGTGTAGTAAGACTTCCGAGGCTGCTGGATCTCATGTGATATGGGAGGAGTTGAACCTAACACCTCTTGACAGTCAAACAGTCTTATATCCTTGAAAATAACTAACCGTTGTTTACCTTTCTGTCTTGTAGAGAATATCCAAAACCAAAAAAAACTCTTGATAAAGATGTCATTAATTATCTCCCATCGATTGGAACCATTTTTGAGGCTTTTGAACAAGGAAAACTTGGACCTGTGCAAAAACATTAGCTTTCTGCCTTATCAGTGCTTTCGGTAGCTAGAGTAGATAGAATTCAGGCTGATTAGCTACCGAAAGTTCTTCTTTCGGTGGCTAAGGAGCAATCAATATGTTCGCCTAAGCCACCGAAACATGAGATTATCAGAATTCAAAAATACCCTTGTCTTACTTCAAAAATGCCTTAGGATGGATCTTTTTAGGCTTCTGTATCTTGCTCAAAATTTGTAGGGTTACTGGATGCCTCTGGTTCATTGCACTGAACAACCACCTCTTCAAGGGTCTCAAGAGAAGCATGGGCCTGGTGTTTTGAAGACATAGTTTTTTTCCTCAAAGCCCTGACCTTTTTCTTCAAAGCCCGAGATACTCTCCATAAGATGTTGTAGTCTTTTACAATCTTGTCCTTCTTTTTCTTCTCCTTTATGCTTTCATGGGCTAATCTTTCCAAAGCTGAGTTGCTTTCTACAAAGTTTTTTGATAGAGTTTTGTACCTGGTTTTTACTACCCTTTCTAGAACTTCTTGCTCGGCTAGCTTCTTCTTGAGCTTCTTTATTTCTTTTGATTTACTCTGCTTCACTCGTTTGCTAGATGAGGCATCTGCAATTTGTGGTTCTTGTTCTTCTCGGGGTGTAGGTGATGGAAGGTTCTCATAACTTACTGTGTATATATCCACAAAAATAGAATTTTCACACCCTGTGGTAACTGAATCCTCGTACCCTGTTTCAATCTGGTGCTCTTCATTCTCTGAGTCTGTGTAAGGAAGATTAAGAATGTTTTTTTTCGCTGGGGATTCTTTGGCCTCTTCTTCTTTACTGTTGAAAATTAATTTCTTCTTAGTTTTGCCCAGCTTGGAGGAAGGAGAGGGTTGATTGACTGGGGTTGGAGAGATAGCTCTCCTCCTCCTCTTTCCACTTCTGGAAGTGGAGAACTTCTTGGAATGAGGACTCGTTTTTCCCTCTGATTGAACCTTAGTCTGGAAATCATTCTAGAATAAGAAGTAATTCCACTCTTTACCTCTTCTTTGAAACAACTCACAAACCAAAAGTTTGATTAGACTATGGTGGGATAATCTACCTGCAACTTGATTAGGTTTGGCCTTGACTTGATGAGCCATCTTGGATAAACTTCGTTGGAGGAAATAGGGTAGATTGAGTGGGTTTCTACTAGTCAAATGGTTTATAAGTTTCAAATGGTAAATCATCACCCTGTTGTATCACCCTTCACAAGTTATATAAACCATTATAGCTTTTAATAACTGCTGCCACTTCTCTTCAAGGAAAGATACAGGAATATCTTTCTTCCATATCAAACCCCTGTGTTATGGTTTTACATAAGTCCTGAATTCAACATTCTTAATAACATTTGTTTTAAACCATTTCTCTCCAGTCGTGAGAAGCTCTGTCACTTCGGCTATGAGGGCTTCATCTATCTTGAATTCATCCCGGCCGATGATTTCTTTCTTTCCATCGAAATTTAGGGCCAAGGCCTCTGCCACCTACTGATGAAAACTCTGTAATTTTTTGCAAAAATTGTAACACCCTACATCCTTGAACATTTGACATACCTTCGGGTGTGATTCCAGGTAACCGATGTCATTGAGTTCCTTCCTCAGGGTTGACGTTCCTTTCTTCATTTTCCATAATGTTTTTGCACACCTGTGATAGAAGGAGCAGATTTCGATGGAGAGTTACACCGCGTAGAATTAGCGAAAATCGGCTCGGCCATGATATAAATGAGATAACTGGGGTGATATTTAGAACATGGCACTAATTACAAGGGGTGCGGTGGAATGGTTGATGACTTGCAGCAGTCATGGCGGATAACTGAAATAAATGGAGGGTATGTAAGCACATGGCTTAATGATATAATGATCTGGAAAAATTCGCTTATATCACAGAAGAATTAGCTTCTGGTCGTGAATGGTTCTTTCTCCAGTCTTTTCAATGGCCTGTGCAATCATAGAAATGTCGAACCTGTCGGTTGAAACGTGTGATAGGACGTGATGGGTCTTTCCCTGCTTCAGTGATTTCGGTGGCTAAAATGTCCCTAGATTCCTTTATTTAAGCTTCTGAAAGCTAAGGTTTTTCGATGGCTAATGAACAATCGAAATGTTCGCCTAAGACACCGAAACCTGAGATTTGAATTAGATCATACAAAAACTGAACAATCTTTTATTTAAACTTTATTACATGCGTAAAGCTTTGAGAAATGAACTTTGAAAATTTTGAAAAGTACCTTTTTAAAAGACTTCCTATCACCTAAAATGCAAAATCTCAATTGATTTATTTGAGGAGATAACACTTGGTTTGAGAAATAAAAATTGCTTGGTTTCTTTGACGTATTTGAAGTCCAAGAAAGAAGGATAGTTCTCCAAGTAGCGACATTTCAAATTCATTCTGCATGTCTTTTGCAAATTTCTGGCTTAATCTGTCATCATCACTACCAAAAATAATATCATCAACATAAACTTCAATTAATAAAATATTACCTTGACTTACCTTAATGTAGAGGTTGTTGTCTGCACTTCCTTTTCTGAACCCTGCCTGCTGCAGATACTTATCCAATCTAGAGTACTATGCTCTAGGAGCCTGTTTTAGACCATACAAGGCCTTCTTTAATTTACACACATAGTCTATGTTCTTTGACAACTAAAATCCTTCTGGTTGTTCAATGTAGACTTCTTCTTCAAGTTCCCCATTCAGAAAAGATGATTTTACATCCATCTAATATACTTTAACATTTTATGTGCATGCATAAGCTAAAAGAAAATGGATTGCTTCCATTCTGGCAACTGGGGAAAATATATCTTCAAAGTCGATTCCTTCAATCTGTGCATATCCTTTACATACCAATCTAGATTTGTTCCTTGTAGCCTATCCATATTCATTCAATTTATTCCTGAAAACCCATTTTGTGCCAATCACATTCTTATTCTTTGGTCTTGGAACCAATTCCCAAGTGTCATTTTTCTCTATTTGATCCAATTCTTCATGCATGGCCTTATTCCAAAATTCATCTTTGCTGGCTTCTTCAAAACAGTTTGGTTCAATTGTAGATAAGAGTGCTAGGTGTGTTTGTTCTGGTGAATGGATTTTTCTTCTAGTCTTAACTCTTGCATATTTGTTTCCAATAATTTGATCTGAAGGATGATTCTTCTGTATTCGTTTGCTAGGTGTCTTTGGAGATACTTGTTGAACTTTCTCTTCTGCTTCTGTCGGATTCTCTTCATCTTCATCTTCCTCTTCTACTTATTTTTCATCTTCTTCTTCGAAAAGTTGTTCCAGTGATTTGTTTTCTTCTTCCTTTGATTCTGGTCTGCCTGTTTCATCAATTGTTATATTGATGCTTTCCACAACTTTGTTTAATCTTAGATTGTAACACTTGTATGCTTTCCTTGATGTAGCATTTGCTTCCAAAAACTCTGAAGTGCTTCACATTTGATGGTCTTCCTTTCCATAGCTTGTAGAGAGTTTTATCGGTGTTGTTTCTGAGCATTACTCTATTTTGAATGTGAACTTCTGTATGCACTGTCTATGTCCAAAAAATATCTGTCAACTTTGAATCCATTATCATTGATCAAGCCATTTCTTGTATTGTCCTATTTTTTCTTTCAACAACTCCATTTTGTTGAGGTGTCCTAGTGACAGATAATTGCCTTTGTATTCCATGATTGTTGTAGTATTCCATAAATTCCTTTGAGGTGAATTCTCCTCCATTATCCAATCTTAATCATTTGATTATTGAATCCATTTCATTTTCAACCATTTCCTTGTAGAGCTTGAAGTTTTCAAAATCTTCTGACTTGTTCTTGAGAAGGAAAACTGCAGTCATTCTTGTATAATCATCAACTAATAACATAAAGTATCTCTCACCTTTTAAGCCTTTTGTTGTAGTTGGTCCAACTAGATCAATATGCACAATTTCTAGTGGTTTTGTTGTTAAATATTCCTTTGATTTGAACCTGGTCTTTGATTGCTTTCCTTGTTGGCAATGCTTGCATAAAGTGTTGGTTGGTTTCGTGATCTGGGGAATTTCTTTGACTGCTTCTCTTTTGCTGAATTTGACAAGGTTATCAAAATGCATGTGACCCATTCTTCTGTGACATAGCCAAATTTCATCTTCCTTTCCTAGAAAACACTTTTCATTTCCAATTTTGCTTAACATATATATGTTGCTTGAAGTTTTTGCAGCTATAGCGACCAATTTCCCTGAACCTTCTTTTCTTATCTCACACTTTTGTGAATCGAAAGTAACTTTATGACCTTGGTCACACATTTGACTCACACTTAAAATATTATGTTTCATATATTCTACTAGTAGATCATTTTCTTCCTTTTCATTCTTGTTCCCAATTCAGACTGTGTGTTTTCCAATGATTTTGGCTGAATCATCATTTCCGAAGGAGACTGATCCATCTCTTTCCTTTCGTAATGTAAGAAACTTGTCTCTATCACTTGTCATGTGTTTTGAACATCCACTATCAACATACCAACTGCGTTTCTTTTGTTTAGCTTGTAGAACGACCATGCATTCTTCATTGCTATGCTGATCTTGCTTTCTTATCCATGTCATTTTCTGAGGTTCTTGTTTGTGACTCTTTTGAGGTTCTTTAGGAGGGGCTGTCATTCTGCAATTTTTGGCCATGTGTCCAAAATTGTTACATTTGTAACATTCCAATTCAGTGCTCAAAGATTCAAACCTGTTGTAACTTCTTCTCTGTGTTTCACTAGGTCTTCTTGAATAACCCCTTTGTGTATGGCTCTCAAAGTAGTTATTGTTCATGTTGTTAGCTCTGCAATTTACAGCTTTATGTCCAAAATTATTACATGCATAACATAAACCAAAAAATCTAGTTTGATACCTGGTAGTTGAAGATATTTTGAAAGGAGATGCTCTTATGAATCCTTGTTCTTCTTGAGGCCTGTCTATCTATTGTTGATTCTGAAATCTAAATCTTCTCAGTGGAGGAGTGTCCCTGTAATCTTCCTTGTATATCTTTTTATCCCCTTTGATTGTTTCTGCATAGATTTTTGGATTTGTTTCTTGCTCTGTTGTTTTGGATCTTGATCCCTTTTCTGTCTGATTGTATCCAAGTCTGGACTTGTCAAGATGAGATTTTTTACTGTTGATAATGTCATCCAGAACTTTTGAGCTATTCTTCATATTTTTCTTTTGAATATCCTTTCTTAGTGTGACAATCTCTACTTCCAGGTTTCCAATGATCCTGTTCTTTCCTTCTAACTGTTCTTTGAGTGCTTCTTCAATTCTTTTATCTTCTTCTATTTGAACCTTAAATTTTGTGATCATTTGTTCTAGTTCTTGAGTGTCTTTTTTCTTATCTAGTTCTTCTTGTAGTTTCTTGTTTTTATTCTTTTCTCTTCTGATAACTTCTATGGCACTCATTAATTCTTATCGGAAGTCAACTTCTGCCTCTTCAATTTCTTCTTCATATGCTTCTTCATATTATTCTTCGAAGTCTTCTTTATCATAGTCCTCTGCTACCATGAATAGAACTCTCCATGTTTCACTGTCACTGACTTCATCTTCATCTGATGATGACATGTCTTCTTTGGTGCAAAAGATTTTCTTGAAAACTTTCTTTGTAGTTCTTTTAGCTTTATATGTTTGTCTTCCTTTTGAGTAACCTTCGTCATTTCTCTTTTTATTATAACGAAAATTGTTATCAAAATGACCAATACCATCACAATTAAAAAAAATTAAAGGAAGCTTACCTCTATACATACCATTGGTTCCCTTGTTCAGTCTTTTGACGAAGTTGGCCACTTCTTCATCATCTTCCGAGACGTCATTGTTGCTGCTATATTTTTCTTTTTCCTTTTTCTTTTGCTTTGATCTTTTGGATGCTTTGAAGGATGCTTTATTTACATCTGGATTTTCCTGTTCAGTTCTCATCTCATATGCTGTGAAGATTCCATGCAGTTCGTCCATGCTTATTGAGTTTAGATCCGATCTTTCTTCTAGTGTTGATATCTTAGGGTTGAATCTCATAGGAAGAGATCTTAGTACCTTTTGAACAATTACAGATTCTTCGATTTCTTCTCCCAATCCTATTATTGCATTCACTATTTCATCAACTCGTAAGAAGTAGGTTGTTACGAAGTAGGTTGTGATATCTTCATCTTCCTTCATTTTTAGTTGTTCGAGCTGACCTCTGTAAGTTTGAAGCTTTGCTGCTTTGACTTTTGAATCTCCTTCATAAATATTTCGAAGCTTGTCCCAAATATCTGTAGAAGATTTACAATGTGCAACTTTGGTGAATACCATATCACTTAGACCATTCAAAAGTGCATTTTTGGCTTTGGAATTATTCTCACCAAGTTTCACTGCTTTGTCATTTGTTGGTGGAACTGTTGGTGATGTGTATCCATCTAAAATTGATTTCCAAACTTGAAATCCCTATGTCTGTATATATGTCTTCAAACTTATGCT
>JASDQU010737260.1:90225-109687 GCA_032191745.1 Picea mariana
ATTTATTTTGTATTCACTTTGAATTATAATACACTCATTACTTCACTTTATTATTTACCTTTTAAAATCTCTTAAACCACTTTGACTACTTTGACCTTTTGGGGCTTCTAGATGACATATGGGGGTCCTCCAACTTCGTAAGGCCATAACTCTCAAACCGTGAGGAGTTATGTGACATTCCACATACCACCAAAAATGGAATGACATGTACTATCCATCTAGAATTGTATTACCTTAAAATATAACAAAAATCATACCGTTATCTATCAAACAAACTTGGGTCCATTACCCAAACCTGAGTTCTCCAACTTCACATGGTCATAACTCTCTAACCGTGAGGAGTTATGTGACGTTCTACATACCACCAGAAATGGAATGAAAAGCACTGTCCATCTAGGATAGTTTCCCTAACAAATTCACTATCCTTCATCTCATTATTCCATAATTAAGCATGGGTTCTCTTACTCCATAAAACGTCTTCCCGTGAGGGCTTTCACCATAAGGGGACCACTTTGGAGTTCATCCATATTTACTTCTTATCAACCATGAAAAAACAATAATGAGTCATATTTACATCAAACAATATTTGGTCCATTACCCTAACCTTTGTGCTACGGGGATTTCTTCAAGGGTTGACATCAATGACAACCAACCTTAATCAACAATATATATAACATTATCAAAAAACATTATTTTCAAGTACTAAAGTAATAATATTAAATATTGATATTGTACAATTTAATTAAACAAAATTATCAAATGAGTCGCAAACTTCGAGTTCAGGTCCAATTGTAGATCACCGAAGTTTCGGGCGCAAGATGTATACCGCGTAGACGGGGCATGAGAGCTGGAAGGCACCCACAAAGGAACCCATGGCCATAAAAGTCGCAAACTATGAAAATGAATGGCGATTGGTTGGCTTCGTGATGTACAGATATAGATGGACATGAAATCTACCACTCCGTCGTCTGGGAATCCACGAGCATAGACATGTATTACCCAAGTTTTGGATGCAATATGTACATTCGAAACACGAGGAATGGGATTTTGATAATGCGTAGCCGGGAACCCGCGCGCATAAAATTGGCTAAGGAAACAAAAGCACTCGGTCAGACTCGTGGTGTATATTTTATAATTCATGTGCAACACCAACTGTGTGGTGACCAGACCCGTATGTGTACAAACCAGGGAAAACTAAATATGTACCTTTATAAAGTATGGACATGATATTTTATAGAGCATGCACAAATATCACATTCAATACTTGCCCACTTTGTGGATTGCGGGTTCTCGGGCTGGCGGGCTCAAAAAATAGGCCTCTATTGTTTCGTGTCTTAAAAATAACACCCAGAGTTCCATGATATACAAATTGACAGGTGGACTTGCGGGTTGGATGAGATTTTATAGAGCATATACACTTTTTGGATCATGGGTTCTCAGGCTGGCAGGCTAAAGAATGGGCCTCTATGGTTCTGTGCCTTACAAATAGCACCCACAATTCCGTGATATACTAATTGACAAGCAGACTTGTGGGCTGGCTGGCTCAACATTGTACTTCTATTGAGTTCCATGATATAGAAATTGACAAACAGACTCCAGCGGTAGGTTGTGACTTTTGAAAGCATGATTAATGTCTATTGGGAAGGGTGGAAGGTGGCGGGGATGGAGGGGAGCGACAAATGACTTTAAACTTTTCTGAACCTGGAAAGGCATCAACCCACGAAACTTTGAAAACTCGACCAAGTATGGAAAGGTAGGTCAAATAGACAAAGTCATCGCAGGCAGAGGCACGGTTGTGACTTCGAGGAGTGTGGGGTTGAATTGTAGAGCATGGAAGCTCTGGGTGCAAGATGTATACAATGAACATGAGCTACCATAGTTCGATAACACCTATCCGCGAAGGCGTGTCCATAAAATTGGCTAAGTATGAAACCGAATGGTGATCGGTCCATAACGATTTGTTAGTTCACCACACTGGGAACCCGCGAGCACAAAAACGTGAGAAAGTATAGAACCAAAAACACAGTGTACAAGAGGAAAAAAGAGGGAGAGAAAAAATATATCGCCCACACAGCAAAACCTACTCTCATAACTATGAAATCACAGTAATACATAAACCATGGAAAAACATCGCTAGCTTAAACAAGCAATATATAGTAAATATGTACTTTTATAAAGTATGGAAATGAAATTTTATAGAGCATGTATAGATCCCTTATTCCATACTTAGCCACTTTTTTGGATCACAGACTTGTGCGCTGCCTGGCTCAACATTTCACTTCTATTGTCCCATGTCCTCCAAACAACATTCGAAGTTCCACGATATACAAATCGACAGACGGACTCTAGGAAGTAGATTTGCGGGCTGGTTGGCTCAACATTTTGCAAGAGTCCCCAACCTGAGAACCCAGATTTGTTCCATGTGCTGTAAACAACACCTAGAGTTCTACGATGTACAAATTGACAAGCAGACTTGCGAGCTGGTTGAGATTTTAGAGCATGTACACTTTTTGGATCACGGGTTCTCAGGCTGATGGGCTCAAAATCCGGCCTCTACTGTTCTGTGACTTACAAATAACACCCAGAATTCCGCGATATACAAATTGTCAAGCAGACTTGCAGGCTAGATGGCTCAACATTGTACTTCTATTGAGTTCTACGATATAGAAATTGGTAGGTGGACTCTGGACTCTAGGGCTGGAGAGCTCCGAGAAACGAGAAATACATAATAAATATGTACTTTTATAAAGTATGGACATGAAATTTTATAGAACATGTACAGATCCCTTATTCCATACTTAGCCACTTCTTTTGGATCACGGACTTGCGGGCTGGCAGACTCTAAATTGGGCATCTAATGTTCTGTGTCATGTAAATAGAACCCACAGTTGCGCAATATACAAATTGACAAGAGGAATTGCAGGTTGCCTGGCTCAACATTGCACTTCCATTGGATCACGGAATTGCGGGCTAGCGGGCTCTAAATTGGACCTCTAATGTTTCGTGTCCTGCAAATAGCACCCAGAGTTGTGTGATATACAAATTGACAAGTGAACTTGCTGGTTGGCTGGCTCAACATTGTACTTCTATTGAGTTCTGCAATATACAAATTGACAAACGAACTCCAGGGATGGCAGGCTCTGAGAAACAAGAAATACATACTAAATATGTGCTTTTATAAAGTACATACACAACATTTTATAGAGCATGTACAGATCCCTTATTCCATACTTAGCCACTTTTTTGGATCACAGACTTGAGGGCTGGTGGGCTCTAAATTGGGACTCTAATGTTCTGTGTCCTGCAAATAGCACCCAGATTTGCGCGATATACAAATTTGAAAGAGGACTTGTGGGCTGGCTGACTCAACATTGCACTTCTATTATTCTGTGTCCTCCAAACAACATTCGGAGTTCTGCGATATACAAATTGACAGACGGACTCTAGAACTGGCAGGCTCAAGATTGAATATGTTGGTGCATTCCATATTGGATTGAATAAAGTGTGTGAGAAGGAAGACAAGTCAATGCAGAGGAAGGAGTGTCGAAGGAGGCAAAAAAAAACAAAAAAACAGAGGTGCAAACCAGTTCAACAAATACAGACAGAGTAAACCAAAAAATATCGAATATGGAACATGGGCAGAGAGAACACACTTTTGCATGGATTCCTCTACATTCATGGTTAGGAGTTCTTTTTGGTGTCTAGTATTCCTTTTTGTTTCTATGAACAAAAGAACAAAACAAAATGGATTTGAACATAAGTTAACATGTAAAGAAAAAGGCAAGCACTATGTACATATACTAAAAAAAATAGAACAAGATGAATAGAGTAACAGATAGTTTTAGAAGAATGTACCTTTTTTTTTTTGTAAGTCCATTCAAGTTTCTTTGTGTGTGTGTGTGTGTATATATATATATATATATATATAATTTTTTTGTCAAAAAAAAAATTGTGACCAACAAGAGTTACAAACTAGGGAAAACTAAGAAGTTAGATATCTCGATTTTCTTCAACAAGATAGATAGACATGGTTTGAAGCATACAAATATGATTCTGCAATATGCATAATGTATATTTCATAATTCAAGTGAAACAACAACTGTATGTTGAGCAGACCAGTTTGTGTACAAATTAGGGAAAACTAAGAAGTTGGATATATATATATATATATATTCGCAACAAGCTATACAGATATGCTTTGAAACATAGAAATATGACTTTGCAATATGTTTGATGTATATCTCATAATTCAAGTGCAATACCAATTGTATCGTGATCAGAACAATATGTGTTTAAGATAAACATTTTGTATTGAGGAATAGGCACATTCGACCACACATGGTGATCTAGATGGATATTGGTGGCCACCCGCCTTTTCCAATTGGCTCAAAACAGTTTTCTAGCAATTCTGGCAATTTACTATTTTTAATAGTTTTAACTTCCGGGGCCATTTTGAGGGCCTAAATGAAGCTTTTTCGGGATCGATCTTCTCAATGATATCCTACACCATGATTGAGCCCTCAAAATGAATCTCCTCGACGATACCTTTCCAAAAGGATATCATACGCCTAAAATGAAGATTGTATTCAAAGTTACGACCCTGGGAAGTTGATGTACTAACTTACCCAAACGAGGCCCACATGACTTTTGGCGCTTCATCTCCTAGGGTTAGGTTTTTGGATTTCTAGGGTTTTTGGCATTCTTGTTTATTGTAAAAAGGCCTTCAAATCCTCATTGTTATCATCTTCTTCTAAATGAGCGCAACCGTCACATCTCTTCTCAGAGATAAGGTGCCACCATTCCAACAAGCTTGTTTCCACTGCATTTTACAGTTTCAGCTTATTTCATTATTGAATAGAAAACAAGTTTTACTGTATCTCTGTTATTTTGTGTTAAGCACCTGTTAATAATCTATATTCATTTCATTCTTCTTATAAAATCTGGATCAATGGTATCAGAGCGGTCTGCTCCTTGTCATCTTAATGCATGTCCCCAACGAGGTCAAAGTACAAAGAGTTGGGTCTTGAGCTTGTTTCTCTTAAGGAAAAAATATCTCGCATGCCCAAGCGACCTATCATGGAAGGAGAAAAGAAAGATGACGAGATAGTATATCCTTTCAAATTGTTGATTGAGGAAGCCCTCACGCAACAGAGGAACGAGATGATGGATAGTTTCGTGCAAATCCTTCGGCGGATACCAACAGGCGACACATCTTCTTCGAGCGGAGGTGCCACCCCCTTCAAGGTACAAATAAACTTCGATATTCATATATTTGAAGGTCAGATAGATGCAGAAGTTGTAGACAAGTGATTGAATCTTCTAGAAGGGTATTTTTCTGTCCATAACTTCTCGAATAAAGAAAAGATTACTTTTGTGCTCCTCAAAGCCGTCCCCCATGTCAAATATTGGTGGGAAACGTTCTGTGAGAAAAAGGAAATTGAGGAACCCTCATTATTTACATTCACAGCCACCTTTGATTCCTTTAGAGATGATGTTAAGGAAAAATACTACCCTATCGGAAGTTATGACAACTTATATACCAAATGGACCACACTGCAACAAGAAAGAGACCAAGCAGTGCCAGATTTCAAAAATATCTTCCATACCTTGCGCACCAAGCTGGGTATCAAAGATTTGGAGTGACATCTAGTGCTCAAGTATCATGGTTCTCTGCATAGATACATCTAGACTGAAATGGAATTTCTAGACATCTCATCCTTGGGCACGGCCTACTGATATGTCATCAAAATCGAGCAGAAGCTCAAACAAAAGACGCGGCAATTTGGGCCTGGGAACCCCGCACAACAAAATCCAGAAAAGGGCAGCCCTAAACCATAGAACAAAGGATAGAGAAAATATGAATAGTATCAGGACAACCAGTCCAAGCTGCAAGTAAAGAAGGACACTGGAAAGACAAAGAAAGATATCGGGAAGTGGTGCGACTTCCATAAGAGCCCTTGGCATAACATTGTTGATTGTCGCTCAAAGCAGTCGCTGGTGGCCAAAGTGAAAGCCTCTGAGTCTGATGCAGATTCTGACTCTGAGCTAGAACCAGAAAGGGGAAGACGGATCATTGACGCGGAACCCAGTGCCATTGTTTCTACGACCAAGCTCCATCCTGGTGAACCAGACGAACCAGATGAACCAGAAGAAGGAGAGCACCTCTTCCATTCACAAATGTGGGTAAAAGGCACCCCGCTGCACTTAATCATTGATAGTGGTAGCCAGAAGAACCTCATCTTTGTAGAGGTCATCAAGCGGCTGGCCGTGCCCACAACGCCTCACCCACAACTCTACACCATTGGATGGCTCCACCAAGGAAGCGATCTCCACATCAGCCAACAGTGTCGACTATCATACGACATCAAGCCCTTCAAAGACAAGGTATTGTGTGATGTTTCTCCTCTCAAAGTCTGTTATGTTATTTTGGGAAACCCTTATTTATGGAAACATCATGCTGTATATGAGTCTAGGCCTCGTAGTGTTATTATTACTTTGAACAGGAAATTGTACAGGATATCTGAGGCAGTCCCACCTAGTGTTATTTCCTTGATCTCTGCTAAGCAATGAAGGAAGGCCATCTCTCAGATGGGGAAGTTTGTCTTCTTCGTGATTCACTCTCAGAATAAGAGAAAGATCACAACCACATCCCGGGTCTCTGTGTCTGACCTTTCCACAAAACAGATGCAAGTAGATAAGGTCTTGGAAGAATACTCAGATATCTTCTCCTCACCTACCGGGGTACCTCTGCACTACCAGGTCAAGCACCCCATCGATCTGACCCCTGGTGCACCGCTGCCCAATGGGCCAGTCTATCATCACTCTCTTCTAGAGAATGAGGATATCAAGTGACAAATCCAAGAACTTCTCCACAAGGGGCACATTCATCCCATCTCATCACCTTGTGGGAGCCCAATCGTGTTGGTACAGAAGAAAGATGGAACCTGGCGAATCTGCATTGATTACCAGGCTCTGAATAAAATAACAGTCAGAAATCGGTACCCAATTCCTCGAATCAACAACCTCCTTGATCAACTCATGGGGGATAAATACTTTAGTAATATTGATCTGAAGTCTGGCTACCACCAGGTCCCGATAGAACAAACAAATGTATGGAAGACCACCTTCAAGTCAAAGGAAGGCCTTTTTGAATGGTTGGTCATGCCCTTTGGTATGAAAAATGCTCCAACAACTTTCATGAGGATGATGGATGATATCCTGCGACCATTCATCAATACTTTTGTAGTGGTGTATCTCGATGACATTCTCATTTACAGCAAGACTTGGGCCAAACACTTGCAGCATATTTAGTAGGTTCTGCAGACCCTGCGGCAGTACAAGCTATACGCCAACTTGGAAAAATGATCCTTCGGAATGGACAGGGTCCATTACTTGGGCTACATCATTGATCATCATGGTGTACATGTGGATCCAGCCAAGATACAAGTCATCCGTGACTGGCTAGCCCCAACCACACTCACTGAGCTTCGGAGCTTCTTGGGCCTTACCAATTTCTACCGTAGGTTTGTGTTGGGATTCTTCCATATTGCATGGGACCTCAGCCAAATCACCACGGGTGGTGGTAAGGAGAAATTTGCATGGGGTCGGTCCCAACAACAAGCATTCGATGATTTGAAGCAGCGCTTGTGCTCATCCACAGTACTTTCACTACCAAACCTGCAGTATCCCTTTGAGATCGAGACAGATGCTTCAGACTATGTTGTGGGCATCGTTCTCACTCAGCACAACCACCCCATGGCCTATCATAGTGCAACACTATTCGATTTTGTTCATAAGTACCCTACTTATGACAAAAAAATGTACTCCATTGTGAAAGCCTACCGCTAGTGGAGACATTACATTCTTGGGAAGGAGACAGTCATCCATACTGATCATAAGCCACTGTAGTTTATGCAGACATAAGGAAAATTGCAGAATGACTGCCATCAAAAGTGGTCCACATACTTGCAGCAATTCCACCTCAACATCAAGTATAAAATAGGAAGCACCAATCGTGTCACTGATTTCCTTAGCACTAGTTGCGGAACTCACCACGGTGCTAGACCCTTGTAGCCATGAGACCTCTGGATGGCCCCAACTCTATGAGACAGACCTGGACTTTGCCACCACCTACCAAATGTTGGGTGCAAACATAGTTGTCGATAATTTCTATCTTCAAGATGGGTTGCTATGTTGTCTGGGCCATATCTTTGTTCCATCAAGAGAGCGAGCAAAGATGATCTGGGAAGCTCACTACAATCAGGTGGCAGGACACTTTGACATCGAAAAGACAGTGGCGATGCTACAGAAACATTTCTACTGGCCGAAACTCTGACAGGAGGTCAACAAGTATATCAGGTCCTGCACTGCCTACACTATTGCCAAACTGACCACTGAGAAATAGGGCTTGTACACCCCTCTTCCTACTCCTGACAGGCCATGGGAATCCATCTCAATGGACTACATTTCGGGCCTCCCATCCACCAAACAGGGAAATGACTGTGTTTTTGTGGTTGTTGACCGCTTTTCTAAGATGGCGATTCTGGTTGCCTGCAAGAAGAGCATCACAACAGAGGCCACTGCCAAGATCTTCTTTGAACGGGTCTGGGTACATTTTGGACTCCCACAAACCATTGTCTCAGATAGGGACAGTCGATTTCTCAGCACATTTTGGTCAAGCCTTTGGTCACTGCTGGACAACAAGCTAACCAAATCCACGACCTTCCACCCTCAGACAGATGGCCAAACCGAGGTCATAAATCGAATGGTTGTGCATATCCTTCGCATGTATAATTCAAATCACCCTCGCACATGGGATGAGAGCCTTTCTTATGTCCAACATAGCTACAACTGAGCCCTGCATAGCTCAAATGACCACAATCCCTTTCAGGTGGGGTTGGGATTCCAACCATTGGGTCCCATAGATGTTTCACTTCCCCTTGCGGTCACCTCGACCGACTCATCTCCTACTTCAACTGAAGCTGACAAAAACACCCAATTCATTGAGAGGATCCAGCACATCCGCCAACAGGTTCAGGATATCCTATAGAAATCTCATGACAAGTACAAACAATGCCACATAAGTTTCAGGTGGGAGACAAAGTTTGGTTGCACTTGCAGAAAGAACGCCTTATAGGACCCCATCGGAAGCTTCACCCACTCTGTTATGGGCCGTACACCATCACCAAGGCTATGGGGGATAATTATTTTGAGCTCAACATTCTTCCTTTCCTTGGTCTGCACCCAATGTTCAACGTGGATCTCCTTTGCCCTTATTTCCCACCATTATTGGACACCTCAGACGTAGTAGAACAACTGACACCAACAGAGCTCAACCCCGACTACATCCAATAGGAATCCAATGATCATATTGTGTACACACAAATCAAGGGAACTTGACAACAAAGGATCCATCTTTATCGAGTTGTCAAAGCAGGGCAGCTCCTGCACCAAGGCAAGTGGCTCAACCGGGGCCAAATTCAGCAAAAATTTCCTCATTTGCCAGGGGAACTCAAAGCAATGGAGACCATTGATCTTTAAGGAGGGAGTATTTATCTAGGTGTATATCGGTGTCCAACCGTCTTTTCCAACTAGCTCAAAACAATTTTCTGGCAATTTTGGCAATTTACTATTTTTAGCAGTTTTAACTTCCGGGGCCATTTTGAGGGCCTAAATGAAGGTTTTTCGGGATCCAGCTTCTCAATAATAGCCTATAGCATGATTTATCCCCCAAAATGAATCTCCTCGATGATACCTTTCCAACGGGCTATCATACGCCTAAAACGGAGATCGTATGCAAAAGTTACGACCCCGAGAAGTTGATGTACTAACTTACCCAAACGGGGCCTACATGACTTTTGGCACTTCATCTCCTAGGGTTAGGTTTTTGGATGTCTAGGGTTTTTGGCATTCTTGTTTATTGTAAAAAGGCCTTCATAGCATCATTGTAATCATTTTCTTGCGAATGAGCGCAACCTTCACATCTCTTCTCAGAGATAAGCCACCACCATTCCAGCAAGCTTGTTTCTGCTGCATTTTACAGTTTCAGCTTATTTCATTATTGAATAGAAAACTAGTTTTACTGTATCTCTGTTCTTTTGTGTTAAGCACTTGTTAATAATCTGTATTAATTTTGTTCTACTCATAAAATCCGGATCACATGGTCAATAAGTGTGTTTTGTAGATGGCTTGTGTTGTTCAAAAGAAAGCAGAGATTGTATTTGCACATGTAGTTTTCCAATTCTTTTGTTTTGGCATTATTTTGTAGCATGTCAATATTGAAGTCTCCTACAAGCACAATGTGTCTGTTCAGATGGAAATGGCCCAATGCATTGGAAATAACATCTACTATGTTGGAGAATGTTGCACGGGGAGCAACATACAAATTCAGTATTGCAATCTCTGTTTCATGGAATTTTTTTTTTTGCAAGCACCACCTCAACATTATTTTCTTCGATATGTATATGGTCAAAAATTGGTACATGTTTTTTCACCAATATCATCACCCCATGTGTAATGTAACTTGATATGCAATTGTGATTTGGGAATTGTTTGTTCTGCATGCACAATGCCATGTATGTTTCCTGCAAGAACAGAATATCGGATTGCATTGTATCATAGTCATTGAGTATATCATCCATGTGTGCATTTAAGCTACGTGTGTTAAGCGAGAGAATTGATACATATGACTTTGTTTGTATGAATTGGTAATGATACTGCAGTTGCCATTTTGCAGTGGTCTTTAGTCGTTCCATTTCAATATCAACTTTCTATTTCACTTTGAAGTTATCTTTTGTAAGAGGACTGAGTTAATACAAGGAGTCTATGCATCTGTCACGGGATAGTGTTGTGTATACAAGTCCATGTATCTGAATTCCAGTAAGCTGAAATGCAACATTATCAAGTGTTAGTCCTTGCGATATGTGGATTGTACGTGCACATGAAAGTTTAATCGGAAACTGTTTTCGAATATTCAGTCGACCTATCTTTGTTGATGTTGATACTGGCTTTGATATTTGCAAAATAGGTGTCCAATTGCTTGTAGTGTTTGAATTATATAGATAAGACAACTTTCTTGCTTGTCGCTTGCCTATATGCGGTTCATGGAACTTAATCCAAAGGACATCAACTTTTTTTGTTTTCGTATAGCCTTTGAGTATTCCATCTGCACCATTGACCAAGCCATCCTGTGAATCATAGTTACAGGCATATATTTCTATCATCATTTCTAATTTCATGACAAGTTGCAAAGGCAAAGTGGCTATATGTTCATGATGTGGCACATTTCTATGGTTGTCTTTTTCCAGGTCAATTGAATTGATGATGATATCATCACCAGACATGCGAAATAACATGTGAATTTTATGCATTGCAACATCCTTATTTGTGTAGAACAAGTAAGGGAACGTTGGGTCTGTTGGTGCAAGCCGCAAGCACCTCGAACTGATATATGTTAAGTCATCATATGTTTGGCTGTTTGTCTGCATTCTATTTAGAATTGCAATGAATGTTTCATCTGTCTGGCGCATTGTAGTATGCAATTCAAAGAATTTAATATTGTCTCTCCAGAAGTCATGCGTCATTGTTTGCATGTTAACGGTAGGTTGTTCAAATATCAAAGAATCTTGGATGGGTTGTGCCTGGTAAAGATCCCCATAGAATATCATGTCAATGTTTCCAAAGTATTTCATGTGCACATGTTTTATACTTCTTAGTCGGTTGTCAATGGAATACAAGAACCGACTTCCAATCAAAGATGCTTCATCTATAAAGACAAGTTGGAGTTCGTTATAAAGCTTAGACAATGTATCCAACATTTCCTTGCTAAGTGGAAGAAACTATGACTTGTTAAAAGGCATTAAAAATGCAGAGTGGACTATTGTTCCACCTGCATTATATGAAACTTTTCTTGTGTATGAAACTATTAGGCCCTTTGATTTCATAGGATAAGAGGAATTGTTTGAATCATAGATTCGTATAAGAATTTGGAACAATGCTTTCACTGTGAATGTCTTGCCTGTTCCTACTTTGCCTGTAAGGAACAAGTGCACAAGAGTGTCCATGTTCAAGCATTTTTTAAGCACAATGTCCTTTAGAATTGTTTGTTGTTCTTGAATCAACAGACGTCTTATTCTATGGTATTCAATATTTTCAATTTGGAAAGGATGTTTTGTGACTTGAAAACCAAGATTGATACATTTTTCACTTCCACCTACTCGAGGACGAGGCAAATCCGCTTGTAAGTCATAGGACTCGCAAGGAGTTCTGGTTGTTTTTTGGTTTGTGAATGTCTCATCAAGATTGTCATGGTTTTCTAGCTTATCAACTGCAATTTCTAGATCACCCCATGTTGGATTAACATTGTAGGTAAATCTAGCTTCATTGATGTGAACTATAGTCTTAGAGGCAACATACATAGCCTCCCATGTAGAGAAGTTATGTTTTAATGTCTCTTCATTTTCATCGAACATAATGTATAGCAACAGTTTTCTCTACAATAGTTTTCATAGTTAGAATGTTTATTGTATTTGACAAACCATATCACAGAGGGTTTTTTTATTTTTGATATGGGTGCACCATTATTTTTGTAATGCGATACAAATTTTTCTAAGCAGATATGGCTAATAGGAGATGGACGCTGGAGGTAATAATCAACAATAGAGCAACATAGCACGTCTTCTAAATTGTCAGGCTCTTGTTCTAGAAAAACTAGTGGTTTAAGCACAAATGTGCGTTTCTCAAGTGGAGATGTGTTTATGAAGACACATTTTTTTGAACTACAAGTGAGGGGCAGGGAAAGTGCAATGTGACCTGCTTGCTGAGCATACATTTGTTGAAGATTAAGAAATGTATTTCCAAGTGTGTGTATCATTTGTATGGCATCAATATGACTTCTTTCATGTTCTTTGCATATTCTTCTTAATGCACTTGTCATAGATTTGTCAACCTTTGTCATATAGGAGGTACAGTACGATGCTGCAGCATATGCATTGAGCACGTACTGCGCATCTGTATTCGCTTTCCACATAACTGACATGTCCTTGGAGAAACTGTTGTTCCAAATATGGGAAAGTTTTCGTTTAAGGAAAATTGTTGATTGTTTAAGCATACATTGTATGGATTGGATGTACTCATCTTCTGATAGATTTAGCTATGTCAAGAAGTCATCGAAGCTCATTAGCTCGTCAAACTCTCCTTGTTCTAGAAATGAGAACAAGGATTTAGATTTCTCAACAACAACATTGTCCACTAAAGTAAGTGGCTCTATGATTCTTGTAGCTCTCATTGGCGGCTGGGGAAAGTTGTATATGCAATGCAAGTTTTTTCGTTTTCTACAACTTCTTGTATGGTAATGTATATGAACTTTGGAAAGTTCTTGATCCAAATGATCTGCGTTGCATGTTATGTATTTGTCCACAAATTGCTTGATCTATGAATTGTTGTCAGCTCCATAGACTAGTGCACCCTCTATCCAAAACAATGCGTGGTCATGTTCATTTCCCCTATTCTAGAATTCAGTCACAAAAAAGTAGTCCGATATTTTTCCGAAAAACGTTTCATCATGGCATATCAATTGTCTCAAAGCATTCATTCTATGTCTATAGTAGTGAGTACATGTCACTGGGTCTTTTCTTATGAGGTAGTCAATGTCATTATTTTCCAGTGTATCGGTTTGTTTTTTTACGTTTGATGTTGCTATGCAGGTCAGATACGAAAGCCACCAATGGATCCCAACAATGCTTTGCACTTGTAAATGTGATGAAAAATGTTGGCGGGCCCAATTGTCGGATCATTGCAAAAATAGTTTTCTTGTTTTGTTGCAAATAGTCAGGAGAGGTGCGAATGTTTTTGAGATCTATGTATCCAATGTTAGATTTCAGAATTTTTTCTAGGTTTACTTTGTACTTGACATCCTTGGCCAACAACTTTATTCCTTGTAATTGGCCTTTTCTTATTCAGACCCACATGCAGGAGAGAACTTGCTCTATTATTATGCACATTGTTTTGAAAAACAAATTTGTTATGTGATAGGAGAAGTCATCGCTTGAATGTAGTAGCTCCCATCAGACTATTTTATGATAACTCAATCATTTTGTAATGTCAGTGGCACGTGGATCTCCATAGAAGAGTGTTGGGAAGTTCATTTCCTTATCTAATTTGTCCTTGAATATTCCAAGTGGACGTTGCCCCTCAACAAGTGCAATTTCGACAATCTTGTCTTACAAGTCATGAATGCACTATGAATCAGTGAATCCATGCACCGATGTCTCAGCAAGTGTTTCATTCTCTGATTCATCACTTGTATCAAACTCACTAGCATTTTCGATTGTCTCTGCAGAGTAGGCATCCTCTTTTCCAAGAACATTGTTCCAGTTCTCATTTATACAAATGTTCGGCGCTTTGTATAGGGCCCTGGAACATAATTCCTTTAATGCTTTCATAAAATCATGCACACACACTTTGCCTGTCTGATACACATTTTTGTATCGCAAGCGTCTTTTCAGAGCCACAACAATTGTCATTGTATCGCTAATGAATTGTGGCAAGGCTTTTTGCAGAACATCTAGCTAAACATGGACATTAATAATTGATCCTGTTAAGCCCATTTGGGGTCGTTTATAGCCCCAAGGCTTGATTTGTGCAAATGAAATTCGTAGAGACACAAGTCTCTCTTCAAGTTCCGTAAGTGCACTTACATATGTTAGTGGTGTATTACATCTTATTTGGTTAGGGGTTGCAAATTGTGGTCGTTTTCCATTTTCAAGCGACCATTTGCATGGAAGACAAATTTTACCACTTGAAAATGTTTTATCGTGCGCTGTCAAGCGTAGGTATTCTACTTCCAAATCAGGCGTGAAAGACTTACTGTTTTTTGCGAAATTCAATTGTTCACAAATTGCACATGCAATGGAAGGAGTGTCTTTAATTTGTTTCATGTAGGCATGTCTTGCATCTTTCTTTCACAGGGAAGTATAGATAGAAAGTGTTTTTTGGTTTTCATTGGTAGTACTGCATGATATTGCTTCTAGGCCACGAAATTTGACAGTTGCATGACCATTGTGGGATATGCGAACGCACATGTTTCTGTTGTGTTGTGCACGAACAAATTTCTTTAGATTGTGATATGTGAGTTTCTCTCTAAAAGGAAGTGCAACAATGTATTTTTTTCACTCGCGCATGACCTTTTTCAAGTTGTGGTAACTTACTCTACGTTTCTTGTGCAAGGGCAGGATGACTTGATGGCAACTAGTATGAATTTCACTCTCATTCAGGTTGTGATAACTTAGTCTACGTTTTTTGTTTAAGGCTTGTATGGGCTCATCACAACTGGGACAAATTTCACGCATAACTTTTTTCAAGTTGTGATAACTTAGTCTACATTTTTTGTTTAAGCCCTATATGGCCTTATCACAACTGGGATGAATTCATGCATGGATTTTTTGTTTAAGCCCTGTATGGCCATATCATAACCGGTAGGAGTTTCATTCTCACTAAAAAGCATGCCACACGTATGTAGATTTGATGTGGTTTGGGTGGCATGGACATTCAACCCTAAACTAGTGATATGTCCAAGCAAAGGTTGATAATGGATATGTGTTGTATCTATTTTCAACGAGAGGATGTCAATTGTTCGATCGTAATTTGAATCAATAGACCAAGAATGAACAATTCCATTTGGCAAGGCCAACCAGACCTAGATATTTACTCTGAATATGATAGACAACCATTGCAAACAGAATCTGCAACCCTCCACATTTCCTTTTTCATATGGCAAAACCATGTTTACAAGGTATTCTTGCCAACTTCCAATTGTCGGCATATTTTCTAGGAGATATGGTGAAAGGTGTTGATGCAAACAACTAAAAGCCTGTTGGCTGACGCCTATAATTGCATTGTAAAAGGAATGTACAGTGTAAAGCCGCAACGACTGCACATCGAACTCCACTGCTACCAAACAACAAATTGCATTGAACAGACTATGTCCACAGCTATACACAACAATTGTTGCTAGCTACAAACCATGGCAATCTATGCGATGCATAATCCATTTCCATTGCGATTCAAGCTCTTTGCAAATGAGGGACAAGTAAATATGACCTCCTTCAACATTGCATATGGACATTTTTCTGTATAGTAGTGGTTCATAATGACCACTAACAACATTGGCATCATGGAACAAGATGCAATATGGATTGTTAGATGCAGTTTTGTTAAATAGTAGATATCTTGTTTTTCTTGTCAATGACCATATTCCAATTGATATATTGAGCCAGTTAGACAACCACTATATACAAAATGTATCTCCCCAAAGTCCCCTCTCATGTGCAGGCATAATTGGAGATCCAGACAACCGCATCTTTGAAAAATATGTAGCGAAATCATGTATTCCATGTAACTGTCGAAGAAAATCATATTCTGGTTCGTATTCATACGACTCCAATGCCTCAACGTCGCCATTTTTTAAACATCCCAAGAAATAATCTATCAATCCATTGCGCAGGTTGGTCGAGGAATAATGAAAATGCAGTAAAACCTAAATGCATCGAAAAGGCAATCCCCTACAGTATACGAGAATGCATCCAATCTAAAAAGGTCATTTCTAGCAAAACCTTGTCAATGATGTCATGTATAATGGAGTGTGTATCTATTTCATATGCCTCAACATCTATTACTTCTTTCATCTTTTGAACTGTGATTTTCAAACTGTTTCTTAGATACATTTAGTTTGCATGAAAACAAAAAAAAGAATAAAACAAGGTAAAAATAAAATAAAAAATAGTAAAACAGGAAAACTACAAGTGCGAAATTGCGTAGCAATCCCCGTATGTATCTTTCAACCTTCTTCTTGTCAATTTCAATCCCCCCTAGTCCCCCTAGTAGATGAGAATAAAACAAACCCACACTGGAAAGTGAACCAAACAGAAGAAACAACGCAAATAAACAACACCATAAATTGACTGAGCAGAAAGATTGATTTGAACCTATTCATGTTGTGCATCCTAGAAGCTTCTCAAAGCTAGAAACATTTATGCAAAATAGAAAGTACAGGACATAGGAAACAGGTGGACGCAGTTTTTCGACCCACAGAATATAAGCATTCTCTGCCTCTACACCCTGACGGATGGTTCCCTCTTCTGATAGCTCCAAACTAGTTTTTGAAAACCCCTTTGCATTGCAATTTTTGAAATAGGTATGAACGTGGCAACCGACATATGAAGACGCATGGTTTCCAGGTACAAAAATTAAGAGGATAGAGAAAGATGGTCTGCAACAGAATTTTGAGGCAGGGATTCCCACCATTGAAAAAGAGAAACCAAATGATGGCACATAAACTTACCCGTCAACGAGGGATGACAAGATCTCAGCCCCAAAACCTGCAAACCGCAACAACATATCCAATAGCTTGCAAATTTGAAGAACAACAAACTAGTGAACAACCACGAAGAGGTCCAACTGCAACTACAGGACCTCAACTTTGCAAAGTTGAATCAAACTAGAACAAGAATCATGGAACGAACCGACGAACAAGCATCAATGACTGAACCAGCGATGCTATTGGAGAACAATTCAACACAATTTCACTGCAAACAACACCATAAAATAAATGGAATGAAATTGTATTGCAACGCATCTGTAGAATAAACATTTAAGACTGCCAGACCTGTTAGGTAAACACTTAGGACTGTCAGAATCGTCGAAGCGCGTAGCCATGTGCAAACATTTAAGAAAAAATGCAGCGTGGCAGGCCTGTTCTCTCGAAGCACGCAAGAATAAAGCAAAAAACACACATAGTAATATGCTAGAGAATGTATTCTACCTAGCAGAAAATGCTAAGCCAAACATTCGAACTAATGCTAGCATTAATCCACCTTCTACCAATGCATAAGAAAATATATGATTCAAAAAGACCTTATACGATCATATACTTTGGATATGCCAACATATATAACATTGGGAATAGCGAAGCCGACAATAAGACCTCCAATCCTTTGTCCAATCAGATCATAACATATATGGTACTTTTTATTATATAAAAATCGATGTTTTCAGTTCCCTGGTTCCAACAATAGATAATATGGAAATATTTTTAGTCAAAGGACAAACTAATACGAAGTCAACGACCTATCGATCGCTATAGTCCCTTTATGCCTACGGCAAGAACTAATAAAAGAGAAGTTGTGACAAGATGCAAATGAGAAATTGAAATTCTATCAATCTAAGATCAATCCAATAATGAATTGCTCAAAACAACAATAGGTCAACCAACAACTCATATATAATGAGCAAATAATTAAATTCTCATTACTTAAAAATTGAAACATGGTAATGGAAAAATATAAATGAAATAACAATAAGCCAAAAAGTGTGTATATATATATATATATATATATATATATAATTTCAATTTAGATTAAGTTTTCATCTCTCAAAAATAGAAAAATATAAACCAATTTCAAACAAAAAAAATTAAAAATTAAAAAATATGTCATGTTATATTCTCCTGTATATAAACAAATAAACCAAACAAAATTACACATTTTTAATATTCCATTCGAGAGATCCTACAAAATTTTAAAATTTAAGTAAATTTAAGAATTATATTTTATTCTATCCTACGTTGGGTTAATATGGATAAATTTTTGTTTTATTTGTCTTCTGTGTACTACGAGTAAGATAGAATCAAAGAATATTTGGCAATGGCCTTTGCCTTATTGATTCACAATTGATCAACCTGTACTTTTTCGAAAGTTATTTCAATTTAAGATTATAAAATTGTATTTTAAACTCTGATTCTCGAATCTCTTTTGTTAGATCGTACCAATAAAGTAAAATATGAGAGATGAATTCATAAGCAAAGCAGACTCTGTTAAACGTGGTTTCTTACAATTCCAATCCCCGAAAACAAATTTTGCGTCGTACAACAGTCTGCCTACTTTTGGATTTTGCTGTTCCTTGGTAGATATAAGAAATCAGTAATCAATATTTATCCAATATGGTATATTGTTAAATCTGAAGTGCTTCAAATCCAAACATATATATCATTCTCTGGATTTGAAGCAAATATAACATATTAAAATTCTATTTCCGGGTGTTGTTTCTGTCTTTCCTCGTGTGGCTTTTTTTTCATGTTATTGGCTGCAATCTGGAAATTGCAGTTCTCCCCTGTCAAAAATGCAATTTAAGAGTTCAGCCAGATAGTAAAAAATGCAATCCAAACAATAAATGATCGTTCAGAAATCTCAAATTTGTAATTTACCGGGATTCCGACAAATGTGGAACGTTAATTATCGTAGACAACGCCGATAAATCTCAGTTTCTTGGGATTCGTTTCAAGTTTGAGCATGTATCTGGACTCTATTAACGCATTCAAAATTTCTGTCTTTTGGAAAAAAGACAAATGTGGAACGAGAGATCGAGACGATAAGTAAAATAATATGTTTTCACGCCGTGCCATGGTAGC
>JASDQU010737261.1:0-16442 GCA_032191745.1 Picea mariana
GTCTCCAAAATCGAACCCTTTGTTCATCTTCTGTCTTCAGCTTTATAGCTTTACAATACAATTTTCAGATCCTAAATTAATGGATCTAATTTTCTAAATACGGAAAGTGAAACAATATTTACAATAAACTAGGAAAAGACCCTCAAGATGAGGTCAATCCATATCTGATGATCTTAAAGAGTAGTAGAGTGATGATGAAGTGCAATCCAGCCTCCCAAGGTTGTTTGATTTAATCCTCCAAGGATAAATTTTGAATTTGTTGAAGTGTGCAAAAACCCTGATTTTCTGCCTTTGAAAAGGTACCAAAAATGATTGAAACACCTCTTATTTCCCTTATCCATAAAAAAATAGCTATTGGATCTGACTTGATAATTCAACAAATGTCTATTCAAAGAGGTTTCAAACCATTCCAACTCAAACAATCCCGATCTGGGCAAAAATAATAGCTTTCTGCCATGTTCTGTGTACAAATTTTCTGGAAATATGTCGCTTAACGATTCACCCATATATCTCTAATAAAAACATATTTTTTAAAACTGAGAGAGTTTTTTGTAGATCGGTTTGTTGTGAGAAAAAAATTCTCTTCGTTCTTCGAGATTCATTTTCATTTGCCCGAGATCCTCGTTTCAAAAACATGTGTCAAACAGGGAAATCTCAGATCCGAAAATTAGGGATTAGAGATGGATTTGATTCTACCAATATGTGACACTTGTAGGAAAACTAAGAGAGGTTATTGTTCTCTAACGTGTTAGGAACAAAAACCTCCTCCAGTTTCTGAAAATGATTCTCCATTCGCTCAGTATCATCATTTTAAAATGATGACTCAACCAAGTAAAAACGCAGAATTTCTGTGCTTTCGGTAGATAAAATAGCCCCGAGTTTCGCGTTTTAGCTGCCAAAAGATAGGATTTCGGTAGCTTAGAAGCCCTTTTGAAAAAGCAATTAGCTACTGAAACTTGAGTTTTGATTTTTTTGAAGGAAAGAACAAATCAAATGCTTTTCAAACTTTAATTACAAGCTGGAACTTATTAAAATGAGCCCTAAAAAATTTAGTAGAGTTTTTTCTAATGACTCTCTATCTCCTCCTCAAATAATTTTGACCAATTTATTTGAGGAGATAACATCCGGCTCTTAATGGGGATTAAATCCTCCCTGTGAGGTTTCAAGGACCGCAGATCCGATGCCTTTCCTGGAAAAATAAAATCTGTAACTTCGTCTTCAGCATTCCATTGGGCATGGAGTCAACATTTCATTGGGCATGGAGTCAACATTCCATTGGGCATGGATTCAACCATTCACCTTTTTCTAAAAATCTTTCATGACTTGTATAGATGATCTCTGTATATATTCAAGGCTGCCTTTATTCTCACACAGTAACTTCTACATCTGTTGCAAAATGGAGAAAATAAATGCTCGGGCAGTGAGCTTATTTCCTACACTACTCTACTCTAACCAGTTCTGCAATTGGTTAAGTGAACGTTGATTTCCATAACAACCATCCAAGCAATTTTAATACTGAAATAATTTCATCTTTATCACTGATCAACAGATGAAGTTTGACATGCAACAATAGTGATAAGAACCCATTCATGAAACCATACTTACCCATAAACAATGGCAAGCTAAGGAAATCTGAAATCTCCAGGTTCTCTGAAAAGTATGAATCCATAAAGGCTGTCACTGGATCCTTGAAAAGAAGATAAGAAACATGTTGCTCCTCTATGACAGACACTTTCTCGGCCATCACTATTTCTCTAAAAGAAGACAGATCATCTTCTAGTTCTCTCGAGACTAACTCGTAATCATCAAAAACTACAATTTCCTCATCAGAATAATGCTCACAAGAGGATAAAAAAATAGGATTTTCATCACTTGAAGAAAGATCATCTAAGAACATGTAATCTCTTATGCAATCCTCAGTCTTCATAGGCTCTTCTTGATTTACAAATTGATCGTAAACTTCACAAGCATACCCATCTCTGGAGGACTCAACAAATATTGAAAAGCTCTGACCTGAATCTGAAATGAACCCATATGCTCTCTGATGTTCCAAAATTGTTTCAAGCTCATTACTCTCCTGCTCAGAATCTGAAGTATACTGACATTCTTCTTGCACATATGCTTGTATATTTTCAAAGAATTCTTGACCTCGGATCCTTCTGGAAACATGAATGTTCTCCTCTACCTCTTGAGCATCTTCAAACAACTGGGTTAAGGATGGAGACTTTTGTTCTAACAGAAGAAGGGCAAGTTTTGAATGAAGACCCATAATATAATGTATGATGGAAAATGTCTCTGTAGGCTGGATCTCCAAAGGCATGTCATGATAAACATGGTAAAACCTTCTATTGAAAACAGGCAAGGCTTCATCCTTCTCTTGTTTCAAAGCATAGAAATCAGCAAGGTGAGAATCTAAAGATTTGTATTCGCCCCAATATTTCAGAAAAGCATTAGAGAACTCAATCTAGGAGAAAATAGAATCATCTTTCAGACCCTTAAACCATGTAGCAACATCTTTGATCAGAGACTTTGAAAAAAATCTCATGATCACATCTTCATGAGTGATTTGAAAATGATGAACAAAATCCAAAAAGGAGTCCATGTGTCTCTCAGCTGAAGCTTGATTCTCTCCGAAAAACCAAGGGAGATATTCATAACAGTCATCAGGATAAGGATGAAGAAGATGGGGTAGTTGTAAAGGTTTGAACATCTTCATACAGATCTTAACTTGAAAGGTTGTGGGTTGATCATGAGAGATGGTAAGTTGTTGACAAGGTTCAGAAATTATGGCAAGAGGGGCTGAGATCTGGACAGGTTTTGAAACAAGTTCAACCTCCTCAAGGTTACATGAATGCTCGGATTCAGAGTGAATCTGAATGCAGAACTCGTCTTTAGGAATAGGCTGAGGTAAAGATATAGAATTTACATCAACGACACAAGGAGGATGCAAATCTACCTCCTCCAAAGATGGGTATATGAAGGTGGGTTGATGATCATTAGAATAAACAAAACAGAAGATAATCCTCTTTACATGTGAAGGGAAAAGCATGAAAGAGCCGATAAAGAACAACAACAGTTCATGAAGAAGAATCATAAATTGATACCTAGATTTGAAATTCAACTCCTTCATCTTCTGACAACCGGATCCTCCTCAGTGAAGTCTTTAATCATGGAGTTGCCAGATAGAAAATTACAACCTAGTAAATGTCCAAGCTTTGTCTATCATCAAAGTTGGATCTATGTTGTGTCCCAAGGAAGCTGAGCTTCAATCTCCTCTCCCCGGCAACGGTGCCAATTTGTTATCACTCCAGGAAACTCTCTTAGGTTGTATCTCAGATATGCCTGGTAACTTAACTAATATCTCAATGATTCACTCAAATGGATCAAGTCAGATGACTAAATCAAACCTCACTCACTCAAGACATGCATAAACACACTTAGATTGACAAGGCTTTCAACTACTACTATTCAGAGAGTTTGTAAATAAGTGGATGTGTGGAGAATCCTTACTATACCAGCAGAATCATATAATAAACGTATATGAATGGCCAATTAAAATAAGTAAACAATACTTGCAATTCTAACTCATCAATGCAAAGATAAGATGACAGCGATCAGGCATTAGACAAACGTGAATAACATGAATATAACATTCAAGTACAAGTACAGACTAGATAAGAAGATAGGAATCTGAACAAGTAATGGCAAAAGAAGCTTGTATTACTTAATATGAAAATGAGAAGCTTGAGTACAAAGTCTGAAAGAGTCTCCAAAATCGAACCCTTTGTTCATCTTCTGTCTTCAGCTTTATAGCTTTACAATACAGCTTTCAAATCCTAAATTAATGGATCTAACGTTCTAAATACGGAAAGTAAAACAATATTTACAATAAACTAGGAAAATACCCTCAAGATGAGTTCAATCCATATCTGATGATCTTCAAGAGCAGTAGAGTGCTGATGAAGTGTAGTCCAGCCTCCCAAGGTTGTTTGATTTAATCCTCCAAGGATAAATTTCGAATTTGTTGAAGTGTGCAAAAACCCTGATTTTCTGCCTTTGAAAAGGTACCAAAAATGATTGAAACACCTCTTCTTTCCCTTATCAATCAAAAAATAGCTATTGGATCTAACTTGATAATTCAACAAATATCCATTCAAAGAGGTTTCAAACCATTCCAACTCAAACAATCCCGATCTGGGCAAAAATAATAGCTTTCTGCCCTGTTCTGTGCAAAAATTTTCTGAAAATATGTCGCTTAAAGATTCACCCATATATCTCTAATAAAAACATATTTTTTAAAACTGAGAAAGGTTTTTGTATATCGGTTTGTTGTGAGAAAAAATCTCTCTCCGTTATTCGAGATTCATTTTCGTTTTCCCAGGATCCTCATTTCAAAAACATGTGTCAAACAGGGAAATCTCAGATCCGAAAATTAGGGATCAGAGATGGATTCGATTCTCCCAATATGTGACACCTGCAGGAAAACTGAGAGATGTTATTGTTATATGGCGTGTTAGGAAAAAAACCTCCTCCAGTTTCTGAAAATGATTCTCCATTCGCTCAGAATCATCATTTTAAAATGATGACTCAACCCAGTAAAAACACAATATTTTTGTGCTTTCGGTAGATAAAATAAACCTGAGTTTCGCGTTTTAGCTTTTGAAAGCTAGGATTTCGGTAGCTTAGAAGCCCTTTTGAAAAAGGCATTAGCTACCAAAACCTGAGTTTTGATTTTTTTGAAAGAAAGAACAAATCAAATACTTTTCAAACTTTAATTACAAGCTAGAACTTATTAAAATGAGCCCTAAAAAATTTAGTAGAGTTTTTTCTAATGACTCTCTATCTCCTCCTCAAATAATTTTGACCAATTTATTTGAGGAGATAATAGGTGGGGTCCACCTAACAGCTCTCATAATTTCCACCTCCTCCTGTCCCTTCGAATTCCACATGTATGGGATAGTTTTAGCTTTGTTTATCATTTGAGTTCCTCAATGTTCTCCAAAGAAAAAATGTATTAAACATGATAAAGTAGTACAAAATGGTTCCTAATGGGTTTAGGATTAGTGATTGGAAGTTAAGGGCTTTTACACTTTTAATCAGTGCCAATTTTATGAGTTTTGCCTTGTAAGTGTTTGAATTTGTAAGTTTTATCCTTGTAAGTGTTTGAAATTGAAGTACATTGCTTAGGCGCTCTTGCACTTACATAAAGAGCCAATAGGACACTTACATAAAGAGCCAATAGGATATGAAAGAAAAAATAGATCGTATTAAGGTTATGTCAATGGATTAGCATGTGTTAAAAAGAGTAGAAAATTAGAGCAAAAAGACATATGCCAACAATGGCTCATTACATTTAAAGGAAATAATATTCTCTTCTAGAGATTAATTATCCAACATCAAGTTCTTCAATGACTAATTTATTGAGATCCAACAGCAAGGTACCTTTAGAGAGGGAGTCAACAATAGTATTTCATTCCCATAGGACATAGGTATCACTGATTTGACGAAATTGATCATAAACAAGTTTTGATTAATGAACAATATAGGAGGCCCAAATTTGTCACTTGAATCTAACTGTTCAACTGAATAGTGAATTTCGAATCTCTGCAAACCTATAAATCAAAACAATTTTGATCCATTGCACATTTAAGGAGGGCATATAAAGCATTGAACTCGCCCTAATTATTTGTTCTTAGTCCAAAGTTTTCTTTGAATGTGAAGTAGTGAGTGTCTGAAACATGTAAAATGAAGCCCAGGCCACAAATGTGATATTGTCCTTGATAGGCCCCATCAAAATACTTCTAAGGGGTATCCCTATTAATGGTTTCCACAATTACCAACCAAGCCTTTTTCTAAGATTGTTTTGGCTTGTACAAAGAAAGTGGGGCTAATGATTGTTGAGAAACTTTGAAGGTAGGGTGTTGTTGATCTTCAAAAATAATCACATTACAAGCCATCTAGATCCCCCAAGAAACAAAAATAGATAGTACCATGTATAACTTCAGATGACTCCTAAACAAATATTCCTAAAAACATTCATCTATCTTGTCTCGTAAATTATTCAAGTGCAGTTGACTTTGTATTTCACTCCATACCTGGCGAGTGAAGGGAAAATTCAGAAATAGATGAGTATTGCTTTCAGCATTACCTCTTCATAAATAGTACATACATGGTCCAATCTTACCCCTTAATTGCAATATGTCCCACGTGAAAATCTTGCCTTGAGCATAATCCACAAAAATACAATATATTTCATTGGACCTGTTATCATGCAAACTGTAGATTGGTAAAATCCCAACCCAATCCATGGTATGGCGATAATTGTGGGAGATTTTACCCACTGCCACCTCGGATAAACCCTCCCTCACTTTAGTGAAGGAATAATCCAACACAAGGGGGAGTCCCAGGTGACCCTAGGGGGAATTGAGATGAAAAGTGAGACGATGGAAGTGATTCCCCTATAGGTCAAGATACTAAGTGGGAGATATCTTGGAAATGAGTCTCAGAAGTGGTCAATGGTTGCCAAGAAACTTGATCACCTGCAAAAGATGATTGTACCTACCCAAGACACAAGAAAAGGCGAGTATGCAAGCTTATGGTTAGGTGGACAAGAAAGTTAAGATTGTTGTCCCTATTTGCAGAAATCAACAGATATATATATCAGCAAATAAATGATTATTAAAGTTGCTAACAAGATTCTAAAATTTAGGTAAATGATGCAAGAGATAAGCTAACAATCACTAGTATAAATCAAGTATGAAAGCACAAGACTTTAGCAGTAAAACAAGGTTGTTATAAACAAATATTGCAGAGATTTTTTATCAGCCTTATGGCTGTAGAAAACTATTGCTACAACAGAAAATTTCAACCAACAAAACAAGCGAGTAAACCACCCAAAAACTGTGTTGAAGCTAGTAAATTGTAGGGGCAATTTATTAACAACTTTTGACGGTTGAAAAGTGAGTTATAATCAAAGTAGAGAGGGTTTTGTTGAAGCCCTAATGGATATAGCATAAATTTACTACAACAACAACAAATACTTGGAAAATTGAGATGCCCTAGTGGACCAAGCAATCCTTAAGCACAAGCAAAAGTTTCCAACTTAGCAAATTACAACATCTCGTGTTTTCATGTATCCCGATGCAATGATTTTGTTTCTCCAATTCAAGAATAATAGTACCTTTAACTATTGGGTTGTGGAGTATCAAAAAGTAAGGAGCTATTTGAGCTACTTCCTTGGGGGTGTAAGCCCTTTTACTCCCCAAGGCAAGCTAAGCTAGCTAGGAAAAACCCTAGGAGGGTGTAAACCCTTTTACTCCTCCTAGGATTTCCTTATGCAACAAAGTATTCCAAGACAAATATAATGGATTTAGTGGGATTTTATGCACTTATACTCCCCAAAATATTAATAAAATTAACCTTGGAACCAAGAAAAGAAGCAATAGCAATAAATATTCCTTACCTAGTCCAAGCATTAACAACATAAACCTCTTTTTAACCAAGAAAATCCACCATAAAGCAAGAAATAGACCTCCACTAGAGATAGCGCATCATCCATCCATCCAACAGCCAAAGTAAAACCATTACAAGAGCAATAGACAAGAGATATATGTAAAAATTCCCAAGTAGGGTGCAAATTTCAGCCAAGGAGTCTCTTCTCCAAAAAATGTTATGGTGATAATGAAATAGAAGTGATCTTTATTTATACAAATCCTCCTAGAAAATTTTATCCACTTAATTTTAGGGTAAACCACAAAGTAAGGGGTCAAAAACTCTTACTTTTCCCCTTTACAAGCTAAATTCAAATTTATAATTAAAAATTGCACAATAGAAACCCTAAAGTGACATCATCCCTCTTCTAGGGTGATGTTTTGACACCTTATGCAATTCATTGGAGTGGAAAGTGGAATTTTTTGGGCCTTCTAGAGCCTCCCTCTCATGCACTAGGTCTTCCTCCTCCAAGCCAAGCCTTCTCCCATCAAAACATGCCAAGTGTCAAGTAGCAACAACACCACACCACAACCCTAGCCCTAGGGTGACGTCAGGCTCCTCAAATGTGATGTTTTGTCCTCAAGAGAAAATCATTGGGCTAGCAAAGGGTTGGGTGATGTCCTCCATGGTGTCTTATTTGGCCTCCAAAATCTAGCATCATTTTCTGGTGCATGAGCCATGGTATCCAACGTGTGGGATTCAAGCCCCAAGGAAGCCCAAACTAGGCTTGTTCTTCCAAATCTATCCACCAACGAGGTCCTACAAAGACAATTAATATGCCCTCCAAGGATCTCAATTCAAATGCATCATGATAAGTAAATAAAATCATTAAAAGAGCCATCTAAGCACGTACATCAAAACCACCTTATCAAAATAAACATTGGTCAAAGACCCTATGCAATTTGTCAAATTTAGGTATGGGAAGGTTGACAAAGCGACCTATTGGGTGAATTGTACCTCAAGTTTAAGAGTGTTTCCAAAGTGGGACCCTCACTAAGACAAGTGGAAAAAGTGACATGGATGGGGGAAATACTATTGGGAATGGGGTTCATGACATACAAGGGACCGTAGTATCTCATTTATGAGTTGCTTTGTAGAGGGTCTATTGCACCTTCGTTTTCAATGCATCTTTTTTCCAAACCCATTTATTTCCTTTTGCTCTTTTAAGATGTTCCCAAGTTGAAGTCGAGGTGGGGATTCCTCCTAAGTCTGAAAACTAGTGCCCACCTTGACTCTACCATGGTCACATCATGCTTCCCCAAGTTGAAAACAATGTGTGGGGCTTCTATCTAAGCATGAAGAAAAGTTCCCACACATGCTCCACCTTGGTCGGAATTTTGTCTTAGTTACTTTTCTTGGGTCCCATCACTTTCTTATGAGAGACATTTCATTGTCCTCGAGATCCCTGGGAGAGAATCTAGAAGGTTCATGATTGGATTTTATATTTTTCCAACTACAATCCTCTGGGCCTTCAACCCTTTCTTCCCTTTAAATGAGTGGCAATCCCTTCTTGGGTCAGTATACCCGAAAATCCCAAAATGTAAGGAGATGAGGGGATGAAGTGTGGAAAGTGAAAAGTATGGTTGGGAATGGCACAATTAATCGTTAAGAGGACATTCCAGTAGAAAACCCTATCCATAACTGTGACCAATTACTAGGGCACAATGTCAACCACCAAAGTGAAACAGGGAAAAGAGCATAATTTCCAAGCAGACATTAAAAGTAGTTTTAAATGAAACAAACTCAAATCCCTCAAATATTGAAATGACACTCCCTATAATACATGGCTTGTACCTCATGGAGCAAGACCCAATGTCTCCCGGAAGCCATTTGATGTGGTGGATACCCTCATGATTAATCTGAGATCTGTGGTGGTGATGTCGGTCTCTATCTGTGGAAGTGGACATTGTTGGTCAAGTTGTCTCTCAGTACTCCATGTCTGCAACCTTAGGGCTTCAAGACATTATGTCCTTAATTATCCCTAGGAATTGGGGATAACATCTGGCTCCTACTTAGGGGGGGGGCATGTACTCATTGTAGAGTGCATGAGAACCGCAACATCTCCTGGTAGACCTATGCCTACACTGAAACAAAAAATTGTAAATTCTAGGTTGGTTTTATCACCCTTCGTCCACATATATGAAAAACCAAAAATGACAACTAATCCATAAAATAAAATTTTACATTTTTTTATTATTTTAAACTAAGCATGTAGTATGGTGAAAGCAAAATGCAAGTAGAGAAAAATGAAATATGAAATGCAACTAAACTACTATGAGAAATCAATATGCAAATTCAAGGAAGCAAGATGGCCTACCTACTTACCTGGGGACTAGGCCTTGAAGAAGTCAAGTGTCTTGAATGTAGGGTCATAGAAGGGACCCATCCATTGGTAATGGTGTTTTTCTCCCATACAAAGTTTTCAAGTAGTATTTCTCTTTTTCAGAATTCTTCTTGATGATGTAAGGACCAAGCCAAGCATTGTCATCCTTCTAGTCATATTTAGGCTTTCCCTTCCTCTTGTCCCACATGAAAGCAATACTTCCTTCATTGTAGTTGATGTAAGGTATATTCTTGATGTAAGGATAGGAAGGAGGCTTTATGTTTACTACATATTTAATGGCTTCTTCATGTTCTTTGTTTCCTTTATATTCCTTCTTCAATATCTAGATGGACCATGACTCTTTCCCTTGGAACTTCACAAGATTCTCCTTGTATTCATCTTCCCTTGGGAGTAGGGTATCTATGCAATATTCTTGTGCAAAAGGTAGATCCCAAGGATCATACTCGAAAATTTGATAAGTTACATCTAAGTCGCACTCACTCATGTAGTCAGGACTATTGGGGTCCATCACATGCTTGTCAGCCCACTCTCGACTATATAAAATCTCAAAGGTGCCATCCCCCATGGGAATATGTGCATGGGTGATATCCAAACTAATAAAACCTCCAAGAGCGACAGACCAACTTCTTGATAGAATCATTCCCCAAGCATCTGGAATGCCAATCACTACTATATTCATAAGGATGTGGATATGAGGGAAATAAATGAGGTAAAATTCAACATCTTCACATAGCCCATAAACCTTGACCTTTTTAGAATCAATGCCACAAACATTTCCATGTGGTTGAGTCATCCTTAAGCCAAGTTTCTCCATCACTTTCAAAGACATGATGTTTATTGAGGCCCTAGAGTCCAACATACAATTGTTTAAGAGGAGGTCGTTCATGCCCAAAGAAAGATAGAAGGGAGGGTTGTTGTCCCTTTGTCGATCAAGATACATGGTGTTTAAGATGATTGGAGGGTCCTCCTTCTCAATTTGTACCTGTAATAAATTCAAGATTTCCCTCCTCACAGAAGGAATTTTTCACATCTTTGTTACAGGGACTGTCATATTCAACTTCCCAAACATGGTTGCAATGTCTATGTTCATATGAATTTCATCTTCTGTTGGATTTGGCTTTGGAAGCAACTCATGAACTGGAGGTGGAAGTATTGGGACCACCTTCTCTGTAGATGGGGGAGGGGTGGTTTCTTCTGTCTTAGGTAGAGTGGAAGGTTGTGACAGAGGAACTTAAGCCTTATTTATTCTAGTGTATGTCAAAAATTCCATCTTCCTCAATTCCTTTCTCTAATCATCTGTTAACTGGTTTAACACCCAAATTCATCCCTCTCTTGCTCCTTTTCTTCTAGCTTCATCATTGTTTTCCTGTGTGACGTCTTCCTCCTGGAAGTTGTAGATCATATCCATGAATTTCATACTATCAGGAGATTCTTCATTTGTCAGGGACATCCATCCTCCCAGTGAGGTTCTTGACATGGAGAACACCATGGTGTCTCTTATGTGTTGACCATTACAACTAGGTTCAATGTGTCAGGATGTTTTTCCTCTTGTTGGGGCCTTGGATTCCAACCCGTGGCATCTCTTTGTTTCCTAGCAAACTGATTTCTAGAGGTAGATTGATTTCTTTCCACAATGGTTAATCGACCCATGATTTGATTCTAAGATTGGACAAACTAAGTACTCATTTGGTCTATCTTCTGAGTCAAGTGAGAAATTGGATCTAGAGTACTGCTATCGGAAGCTTTAGTCTTTGTATCCACCTTGGTATGAGGATATTTAAAATTATCAACCTTTAAGTCAAGAAGATTCTCTTCAATTTTTGTACTATACTCCTTGGTTTGTGCCAAGGTGGTGAGCTTTTTGTCCTTTAGGATGAAATGAAATTGCCCATCGAAAGCATTCATGTAAAGGAGACGAAAAACTACATCTATAGGATGTAGATCTACTGGGATTTGACTGTATAATTTGTCAAACCTTTTGTCAAATTCACTTGTTGTTTCATTATCCTTCTTGTTTATCTGATTGAACGACCTACGAGCATTCCATTTTCTTTCTTCTTCATCCATATGTTTTTTGAATAATTTGGAAAAGTCTTCATAAGATGATAAGTTATTATCAGGAAGTCTTATGAACCATATTTGAGCATCTTCAATCAAGGATGAAGCATGTAACTTCATTGCTACATCCTCATGTTCCACTTATTAATTTTCCATGTCTCGGCCCATGGCATAGAGATGATCATAAACATTGATCACATTATTTCTTGGAAACTTTGGAAACCGTCTATGAGACACTTTTGGCATGATATTGGGATATCCGAGGAAGGTGGCCATGTTCAAGGGTTTATAAAGATCCTTTTCCCAAGAGTGATCCATTGGAGTAAGGGGAAGGCTACCTTGGAAAATGGTTTTGACAATGAGAGACTTGAGAGGAGGCCTTCTTCGGTAAACCTTAGAAGGCTTGAATCTCCAAGGGGGGGAATTCTTGAGGGAAGATGGATTATGGGAAGGTGGAGTCTCTAGATGGGATTCAATAAGAGATCATCAAAGGTGGAAGGGGAATTTCCTTCAAGTGGAGTCATCAGGAAAGCTAGGGGTAAAGGCTTTGGGATGGTAGCTTGCCAAGTGTGGTTAGGGCACGAAAGAGGATTCAAAATCCTCCCTGGAAATGACACCAAAATGTTATTGCGCAAATTGTAGGTTGGGAAAAGCCCAACCCAATCCACATGATGGCGATAACAGGGAGAGTTTACCCACTATCACCTCAGACAAACACTCCCTTGCTTTAGTGAAGTAAGAATCCAATACAAGAGGGAGTCTCGGGTGACCCTAGGGGGAAATGAGATGAAAATTGAGACAATGGAAGTGATTCCCCTATAGTTCAAGATACTAAGTGGGAGATAGCTTGGAAATGGGTCTCAGAAGTGGTTAATGGTTGCCAAGAAACTTGAGTACCTATAGAAGATGATTGTGCATGCCTGAGACACAAGAAAAGACGCGTATGCAAGCTTATGGTTAGGTGGAAAAGAAAGTTAAGATTGTTGTCCCTATTTGCATCAGTCAACGAAGATATATATCAGCAAGTAAATGATTATTAAAGTTGTTAACAAGATTCTAAAAGTCAGGTAAATGATGCAAGAGATAAGCTAGCAATCACTAGTATATCTCAAGTAAGAAAGCACAAGACTTTAGCAGTAAAACAAGGCTATAATAAAAAAATATTGCAGAGATATTTTATCATTTGTATGGCTGTAGCAAACTATTTCTACAACATAAAATTTCAACCCACAAGACAAGCAATAAAACCACCCAAAAAGTGTGTCAAAGCTAGTAGATTATATGGGCAGTTTATTAGCAACTTTTGATGGTTGAAAAGTGAGTTATAATCAAAGTAGAGAGGGGTTTGTTGCAGCCCTAATGGATGTATATTAAATCTACTACAGCAGCAGAAAATACCTGGAGAAGGGAGATGCCCTAGTGGACCAAGCAAGCCTTAAGCACAAGCAAAAGTTTCCAACTTAGACAATTACAATATCTTGTGTTTTCACGTATCCCAATGCAATGATTTTGTTTCTCCAATGCAAGAAGATTAATGCATTTAACTATTGGGTTGTGGAGTATCAAAAATTAAGGATCTAGTTGAGCTACTTCCTTGGGGGTGTAAGCCCTTTTACTCCCCAAGGCAAGCTAAGATAGCTAGGAAAAACCCTAGGAGGGTGTAAACCCTTTTACTCCTCCTAGGATTTCCTTATGCAACAAAGTATTCCAAGACAAATATAATGGACATAGTGGGGTTGTATGCACTTATACTTCCCAAAAGATTAAGAAAAATAACCTTGAAACCAAGAAAAGAAGAAATAGCAATAAATATCCCTTACCTAGTCCAAACATTAACAAGATAAACCTCTTTTTAACCAAGAAAATCCACCATAAAGAAAGAAATAGACCTCCACTAGAGATAACACATCATATATCCATCCAATAGCCAAAGTAAAACCATTACAAGAGCAATTGACAAGACAGATATGTAAAAATTCCCAAGTAGGGAGCAAATTTCAGCCAAGGAGTCTCTTCTCAAAAAAATGTTATGATGATAATGAATTAGAAGTGATCTGTATTTATATAAATCCTCCTAAAAAAATTTGTCCGCTTAATTTTAGGGTAAACCACAAAGTAAGGGGTCAACAACCCTTAATTAACCCCTTTACAAGCTAAATTCAAATTAAAAATTAAAAATTGCACAATAGAAACCCTAATATGATGTCATCCCTCTTCTAGGGTGACATTTTTACACCTTATGCAAGTCATTGGAGTGGAAAGTGGAAGTCGTTGGGCCATCTAGAGCCTCCCTCTCATGCTCTAGGTATTCCTCCTCCAAGCCAAGATTTCTCCCATCAAAATGTGTCAAGTGTCAAGAAGCAACAACACCACCACCATAACCCTAGCCCTAGGGTGATGTCAAGCTCCTCAAATGTTACGTTTTTCCCTCAAGAGCAAATCATTGGGCTAGAAAGGGGTTGGGTTAGGTCCTCCATGGTGTCTCCTCAAGCCTCCAAAATCTAGCATCATTGTCTCGTGCATGGACCATGGTATCTAACGTATGGGCTTCAATCCCCAAGGAAGCCCAAGATAGGCTTGTTCTTCCAAATCTATCCACCAACTAGGTCCTGCAAAGACAATGAATACGCCCTCCAAGGATCTCAAATCAAATGCATCATGATAAGTAAATAAAATCAATAAAAGATACATCTAAGCATGTACATCAAAACCACCTCATCAAAATAAACAAGTTCTCAAAGACCCTATGAAATTTTCCAAATTTAGGTATGGGAGGGTTGACAAAGCGACCTATTGGGTGAATCATACCTCAATTTTAGGAGTATTTCCCAAGTGGGCCCCTCTCTAAGACAAATGGACAAAGTGACATGGATGGGGGAAATACTCTTGGGCATGGGGTTAATGACATACAAGGGATCGTAGTTTCTCATTTATGGGTGACTTTGTAGAGGGTGTGTTGCACCTTCGTTTTCAATGCCTCCTTTTTCCAAACCCATTTATTTACTTTTGTTCTTTTAATATGTTTCCATGTTGAAGTTACGGTGGGGATTATACCTAAGCATGAAAAATATTGCCCAATTTGACTCTACCCTAGTCACATCATGCTTCCCCAAGTTGAAAACAATGTGTGGGGCTTCTACCTAAGCATGAAAAAAAGTTCCCACACATGCTCCATGTTTGTTGGCAATTTATATTAGTCACTTTTCACCGGTCCCATTAGTTTCTTATGAGATACATTTCATTGTCCTTGGGATCCATGGGTGATCATCTAGAAGGTTCATGATTGTATTTTATATTTTTCTAGCTACAAGCCTCTAGGCCTTCAACCCCTTCTTCCCATGAAATGAGGGACAATCCATTCTTGGGTCAGTATACCCGAAAATTCCAAAAGGTAAGGAGTTGAGGAGATGAAGTGTGGAAAGTGACAAGTATGGTCGGTAATGGTATGATGACTCATTAAGAGGAACTCCCAGTAGAAAACCTATCCCTAAGGGTGACCACTTACTAGGGAACAATGTCAACCACCAAAGTGAAACAAGTCAAAGAGCATAATTTCCAAGCAAATGTTACATAATCAAAAGCAATTTTAAATGCAACAAACTCAAATTCCTTAAATATTGAAATGACACTCACCATAATACTTGGTTTGTACCTCATGGAGAAAGACACGATGTCTTATGGAAGAGAGATGATGTGGTGGATACCCTCATTATGAACTTGATATTTGTGGTGGTGAGGTGGGTCTATGTCTGTGCAAGTGGAAATTGTCCGTCAAGTTGTCTCTCAGTACTCCATGTTTGTAACCTGAGGTTCTCGAGACATTATCTCCTTAGTTATCCCTAGGAATTGAAGATAACGGGACCTTTTATTTTCCATAACTTCTTGTACCACCACTGGGTTGTTTTCCTCCCATGTTATGTAAATACTCATATCCTAATTTATCCAAGTAGTGCCCCCCTAAGGAATTATAATCCCATGTGAGCTCATCCTCATTATTTGATAAACGAATATGGACATTTTTTAGTTCATCTAAATATTTTTCCCAATGGAGGTGCTAGTTTGATTCAAGGTCCAACTCCTCCACTTATAACCACCCCTGACTCCATAATTACAGACAAGTTTCATCCTCTATATTATTAAGAGTACAAAAACCACTCTCTCGAGGATAAGAAATGAGGCCCTCAGGGAGGAAAACACTGACACTATAACCCACTATGGCATCAATGTTAATCCTAACTTGAGATCCTATGCCTACCTTCCATGCAAAAAATTGTCTAATGATTGGAAAGGGAAGAGTAATATCCCTCCACTCATTAGAAACATTGTGAGTAGGTTTCTATCGATTACGGATCCAATCCAGGTCCATTCTAGGAAATATGTATTTATCAATTAAAATCCTCCTCCATAAACGACCCCTGGTCAAGAAGACCCACATAGATTTTGCAACCAATGATTTCCCAAATACAACCACATCCTTCAAGCCCCAACCACTAGACCCCTTAGACTATGAAAATTATTTCCAATTTACCAAATGGGAACCCAAGTATTG
>JASDQU010737261.1:35479-46149 GCA_032191745.1 Picea mariana
GACCATAGGAAATTGGTGCTCAAAGATAAACTTAGGAAGATCAAGATGGAGAAGGGTGACTCCATTCCAAAATATCTCACAAAGTTTGTCCAATGTCAGGATGAGATGGGGAGTGTGGGAATGACAGTCGTTGATGATGATTTGGTGAGCTTGGATCTCCTAGGACTTCCCAAGAATTATCATAGTTATCAAGACTCTGTCAATGGAAGAGAAAAATTGCCAAACTGGGAATGACTATGGTCAGATCTAGCACAGGAGGAGTTTAGGAAGAACACTAGAGATGGCTCTTCATCAAAACATGATGATGAAGAGGATTGTTCTTTGGCTACCAAGGCAAGGAAAGGGAAGGGGAATAAATTCCATTCAAAATCTGAGTCTAAAGGAAAGAAGCTAGATTTGTCCAAAGTGAAGTGTTTTTACTGTCATGAACATGAGCATCTTGCTACTAACTGTTCGCAGAAGCACAAGAACAAGACGGTTGTTGGAGCTGCATCTGATGAGGCCCTTGCCTCATAATTTGAAATTGACTTCTCCTTGATCGCATGCATGGCGTCAAGTGCATTGGGATCAGTGTGGTATTTAGATAGTGGTGCTTCCTTCCACATGATGGGAGATAAGGAGATTTTCAGTGACTTGTAGGAGAAAGATCTCAAAATGCATATACAGATGGGTGACAATGGACGACACAGTTCAAATGGCATTGGTACCATTACCTTTAAGAGGGATTCAGGTAAACCATTTCAATTGAAAGATTTTATGCATGTTCTAGGTCTGAAGAAAAACTTGGTCTCGGTTGCAATGTTGGAGGACAGAGGCTATGACATTGTTTTCAGCGATGGAAAATCTTTCCTGTGACATAAAACAATAGGTCAAGTCAAGAAGATAGGGATTCAAGTTAAGAATCTATACAAGCTGGAGGTAGATGGTTGCGTTGCCATGATGGGAAAGGCAAAAAAATTGGTGAGCTGAGATGAGGGCGAATTATGGCATAGGTGATTGGGCCTTCTTCATCATGGAGCCTTAAAGATCATGCAACAAATATCTACTAGACTTCCAATGGGAACACTTTCTCAATTAGATATGTGCAAGGAATGCACCATGGGGAAGTATGTAAAGTCCACCTTTCATGAAAAGGAGAACTGTGCTTCAGTGATCCTAGAGAGAGTTCAAACAAACATGTGTGGAACATTCTCGGTTGCTTCAACAACAAAACATAAGTATTATGTTATTTTTGTTGATAACTTTTCTCGTAAATTTTGGATATTCTTCATGTAGAAGAAGGATCAAACATTCTCAAAGTTTTGTGAGTTTAAAGCATTGGTGGAGAAAGAGTCAAGAAAGAAAGTGAAGGCTCTGAGGAGCGATAATGGTGGAGAATACATCTCTAATGAATTCAAAGACTTCTGTAGAAAAGAAGGAATTAGAAGAGAACTCATAACGCCTCATAACCCATAGTAAAATGGGGTCGCGGAGAGGAAGAACATAACGATAGTGGGTGCATCACGAGCGATGTTGCATGATCAAGGCCTACTAATGCATTTGTGGGTGGAAGCATGCAACACTGCGGTTTATGTGAAAAATTGTTGTCCTCATAGAGTACTTAGCATGAGTACACTTGAAGAAGTTTTCACTAGTAAGAAATCCGATGTTTCTCACTTTAATATTTTTGGCTCATATGTTTATGTGCATGTGACCAAGAATGCCAGGAAGAAGCTGGAGCCGACTACTAAAGATGGAATATTTTTTGGGTATGAAGAAACACCCCATAATTATCGTGTGTATTTTCCTAACAGTAAGATGATTGTTATGCGACGGGATATAAAATTTGATGAGGGGAAATCCATGCGGTTGTCGCTTGAAAGGGAGCTAGACTTGCATTCAGAGGAGGAACTACTGGTTCCCAAAGATGAATATCAAGATGTGGATCAGACACATGAGGAGGTTCATGGAGTGGAGGAATCCACTCATGCAGAGACATCCATTAGAAATGTCAGAAAGTGCACCACGGAAGCTGATAGATTGAGACTAGATGTTGCACGGAATGTAGGAGCCCCTACTTCATAGCGTAGACAGAGACAGTCTCTTGATCGATTTACTGGATACATGTCTCTCATGAGAAAATTTATTGTGACTGAACCATCTTCCTTTCAAGAAGTAGTGCAAGATCCCACTTGGGTTGATGCAATGGTGGAGGGTAAGATTTTAATCATTTTTCTTTATGTTGATGATTTAGTACTGACTGGTGATGAGTAGCTAATACACTCATGCAAGGAGGACCTTGCAAAGGAGTTCGATATGAAGGATATGGGCCTCCTTCATTATTTCCTTGGATTGGAAATATGGCAGCGAGATGGTGAACTTTTTGTGTCTCAAGGCAAGTATGCAAGGGATATACTGGGTAAGTTTCACATGGAGGGATGCAAACCCATGGATACTCCTCTTCCAGGAAACTGAAGGAAATAGGATGCTACTTCTGGAGAGGTAGTGGATGCTACTGTCTATCGACAGTTATTGGGTTCGCTAATGTATTTAGTGAACACGAGACTGGACATTTGCTATGCGGTTAACTAGCTGAGTCAAGCGATGGCTAAGCCTACCAAGTGCTTTTAGAAGGTGGGTAAGCATGTCCTGAGATACCTAAGGGGCACATCTGAGTATGGTTTATGGTATAGACAGATGGATGAGGTGAATTTGCATGGCTTCACAGATGCAGATTGGGTGGGCAGCCCAATGGACATAAAGAGCACATTAGGGGGGATCTTTAGTATCGGATCTACAGTTGTTTCTTGGTACAGCTGGAAGTAGAGATCTGTGGCTCTTAGTTCAACAGAAGTGGAATACATGGCAGTGATTCAAGCTGCATGTGAGGCTATCTGGATGAGAAATATCTTGGTTGGTTTGTTTGGTTCTCATTTAGATCCGACAGTGATTTATTGTAATAATCAGAGTTGCATTAAACTCTCGATTAATCATGTGTTTCATGATAGATCTAAGCATATGGATATCCGGTATCATCATATCATAGATTGTGTGTAGCGAAAGATCATGTTGCTTCAGTACATTCCTACGGAAGATCAGGATGAAGACATTCTGACGAAGGCACTCACCAGGAGAAAATTCGAATACCATAGAGACAGGATCGGGGCGAAGGATAATCCCTTTCTTGCTGAGAGGGAGTGTTGAGATTCAACAAGAAGATCCTAGTGAAAATTATGCACCTACACTAGGATGGAGCCTCAGGTTGTTTTTAGGTGGAAGTCTATTTTTAGATGATGAGAAAAATCTATTTATAGATGATGTCTATTTTTAGATGGTGAGTGAATTCTATTTATAGATGTATGTCGACTATTATTATCCCTTAATAATAGTTGGACAATAAATATTAATCTATTCTCAATGAGCACTTGGAAATAGTTAACTGAAGTGGCAAATTAGTTATCTATAGGAAATTCGAGTTCAAAGGTTGATTGGTGGGACATGCAAGTCGAATTAGTTGTAACTGAGTGATTCGAAGTTGTAACAGAGTTATATGTGTAGTTATGTGAGTTGTAAAGTAGTTTAACTCAGTTGAGTTAGTTAAGCTCAGTTGTACTAGTTGTAACTGAACTTACACCAGTGAGAGATAAGTGAATTAATTATTAATTAATTCACAATCAGTGATCTCACATGCAATTGAAGATTTACCACTGTTAACTACATGCATGTCAGATCCGGTGGAGACCCAATTGAGATAACAAGTGAAAGGGACAGTTTGACTATCAGTTGTGACATTAGTGAGTGTACTCATGCAACCACACACACATTGGATGTGCCCATGAGGAATGTGCAGCCTAGGAAAGAGGGATTCATTCATTGTAGGGTTTTCCATCAGCAGGGATTGTATAGAGGAGGCAAGTTGTCTGGAGGCAGTAAATTGGCACATGCATTTGATAATTTTTGTATGACAGTGTGAGACGATTGTATATTGTAATGAGAGCTCTTGGATTAGAGTTTTGTATGAGATTTTTTCATGATCCATGATATATACATAATATATGATAGTGGGGTTTTTAGCTTTATGCTTTCACGGTAAAATATCTGTGTTATGTGTGATTGATCTCTCTTCTTGATATTGCAATTGGCGATCGTGTTTTAAATTCCGCAAGAATTTTATTCGAAGCAATTATGTATTTAACAGTGGCATATAATTGTTAGATCAGGAGAATCTAGGCAATACATAATTTGTATTAAAATTTCTACAATGCTCCTGCAACATTTATGAGGGAAATGAATGATATATTCAGTCCTTTTATAGATGATTTTTTCATTTTCTACTTAGATGATAAATTGGTCTTTAGCCGAACATAGGAAGATCATGTAATGCATGTTGGAAAAGTATTTGAACTTTTGAAAAGGGAGAAGTTGTATGTAAATATGTCTAAATGTGAATTTGGAAAAACCTCTCTAGTGTACTTGGGTTATATTGTAGAGAATGGTCGGTTGAAGATAGATCCCTCAAAGGGGGATGACAAGTCATCATGAATTGTCCCAAGCCAAATACTGCTACATAATTTAGGAGCTTCTTAGGGGTAGTACAATACTGGAGGAAATTCATTGCTAATTTCTCTTTCATAGTAGCTCCTTTGAATGCATTAACAAGTGTGAAACATGTCTTTGAGTGGGGAGGAAAGCAATAGAAATCCTTGAAAGAGAAGATAAGTACAACACCAGTTTTGGCTTTGCTAGATCTGCAACAACCATTTGAGATACAAACCGATGCAAGAGGATATGCCATGGGAGAATTCTTGATGCAACAAGGTAAACCTTTTTGTTATCATTCTGATACTTTTACTCAAGCAGTAATTAACTATCTAACATATGATAAGTAATTGTATGCTTTGGTACAAAGTGTGAAAAAATGCAAGCATTAATTAATGGGGAAGGAGACAATAATGCATACATATCATCAACCATTACAGTATTTACAATCACAAATAGTCACAACACTTTAGGTGGATGGGTTTCTTACAACAATTTCATTTGGTAATTAAGTATAAGAAGGGAATTCATAACAAGGTTGCAAATATGTTGTCAAGACCAATAGTCAATGCATCTACAATAATAAATCATAATTCTTTAGCTCACAAAAGTTATGTTGAACAATATGCTAGAGATGATGATTTTAAAGATGCATATGAAGCACTAACTCGTGGAAATCTGCATGAAGAATTGGATTATAATGTGCAAGATAATTTATTATATCATCTTGGAAAGATTTGTATACCCGGGGATGAAAGAGAAAATGTAATAAAGGAATCCCATACATCTCTCATTTCTAGTCACTTCGAGGTAAGAAAGACAGTATCATAGTTGCGAAGATATTTTATTGGCCTCAAGTGAATGAAACAATTTCCAAGTATGTAAAAGTGTGTGTTTTGCGTTCCACAAGTAAGCCTAGCAACAAAAAGTTGGGGTTATATACACCACTTCCAGAACCTTCTCAACCATGGGAAAGTGTGTCCATGAATTTTGTAGGGGGTTTTTCGATGTCTAGAGCATGTCATGATTATTCATATGTCGCGGTGGATAAGTTCATTAATACGTGTATCTTAATGCCTTGCAAGAAGGAAGTCACAACTAAACAAACAACAAAATTGTTCTTTGCTAATGTTTGGGTTCATTTCGGGTTGCCTACATCTATTGTATCTGATCGAGACTCTCAGTTCTTGGGGAAGTTTTGTTATAGTTTGTGTGAGTTAATGGACACTAAGTTAAAGAAGAGCACAGATTTTCATCTGCAAACATATGGGTAGACAAAGGTGGTGAACAAGACAGTGGTAAATTTTCTTCAAGGGTACTATAGTAAACATCCTAAGTTATGGGATGAACAGTGGCACTAAGTACAACATGCCTATAACCGTGTAATGCATTCTTCTACTCAGAGATCTCCTTTTGAGGTATGTTTGGGACACCTGCCTAAATAACCTATGGATTTTTCTTTCGGAGAAGCAAGTAAAGAGAATGGAAAAGATGATGTTAATAAATCTAAGAGGTTCATTCAAAGGATCCATCAAGTACATCAGGCAGTATAGGAGCAATTGGAGAAGAGTCGATCCAAGTACAAGGTGAGGGATGATAAGCATCGAGTTGATCATCAGTTCCAAGTTGGTGATAAAGTATGGTTACATATCAGCAAGGAAAAAATGAAGGGTGAAGGTAAAAAGCTCAAACCAATCCAGTATGGTCCATTTAAGATTATGGAGAAGATCGGTACTAACACCTTTCGTTTATATCTTCCATATTATATGCAAATGTATTCAGTAGTGAATGTTGAGAATTTTAAACTTTATGAACCTCCTATGATTATGGATAAAGATGAAGGTGTTCAAGTTCCAACAGTTGATGATTTTGCTCCTGAGTACTTAGATGAGGTGTAGGAAGATGTTATTCTTGACAAAATAATCAAGACTTCACCATGGGGTGATGTGGAGTATCTTCTGTTGGATTACTGAGAGGCGGGTTGAATCAATAATAGAGCAATCTAATCCTTTTTAACCATATAATTCAAGTGTTATATCAATGTAGCATTATCATCCAATATTTGCAGAGTAAATAAACAATGAACAAATTGTTAGAGTTTAAGCTATTATTAGGTTTCTTTTCAATTTATTAGATAACCATAACATAGATAGGATCACTGAGAAATACACAATCACAAGAGACACATCATTTATCCTGGGAAACCCTTACGGGGGAGAAAACCCAGCAAAAAATTTCTTAATATAGATAGCCATTACAATGCTAAGAGAATAAACCAAACAAGACAAAAAGTCCTCTCCCAAGTAGTGTGCCTCTCTCTCTCTCTCCTCTTCTCCAACTGTAGCTCCAAACTTGCACTCTGATGAACAAGTGAGTGAGTGAACAAATGAGGCCCTGGCCTCTCTTATTTATACAATCTGCCAGGTGTTGAACTGAGGTGTCTTTTCACTGGCAAGGCCAAATTCTCATTCTAGGTGGTTATAACCACTTTAATATATTATGGGGGTTGAATTCTCATTTAACATGTTACAATTAGGGTTTTACCAATCCGTAAAAGGGTATTTGGTCATTTATAATGCCCAACATGATCAATCCACAAAATGGGATTGATCTAATGAATAATACATCAATAATAAAATAGAATACTCTTTGCAGTTACAATATTTCAACACTCCCCCTTAACAAGAAAGGTATTCTACAATAGCATCAATCGAGAGAGAGGGAAGCATCATCAACAACATCTTGGAACACTGACTGGCATATCTATAAATCATCAAAAACATTTCTCATCATCAACATCATCATTCACAGCAGGGAGTTGGAATGGCATCATCATCCTCATCAACATGAGGCTAAGGTAACATCATCATCATCTTTAGCGTGAGGCTCAAGTAACATCATCATCTTAGGCATGAAATATGGAATAACATCATCATCATCATAATCATCTTCAACAAGGAGTTGAAGTGGAATCATCATCATCTTCTTCAGCAAGAAGATGAAGTGGCATCATCATCATCATCATCTTTAGCAAGAAGTTGAAGTGGCATCATCATCATCAACTTCAACAAGAAGCTGAAGTGGCATCATCATAATCAACTTTAGCAAGAAGTTGAAGTGGCATCATCATCATCAACTGCATCAACATGGATTAGTATAACACTAATACATCATCATCAACAATAACATCACAAGGCTAATACAACATCAAAAACAACAATATCACAACACAAAGGCATGAGCATCATCAACAACAAAAACATCACAGCACGAAGGTTGGAGCATCATCAACATCAACACTAGGCTGAGAGTCTTCAGCACAAGGTTGGCATCACAGCATGAAGCTAGCTACACAATATCATCAGCATGAAGCTGGCATCACAACATGAGGCTAGCACATCATCATAGCACGAGGCTAGCGCATCATCACAGCATGAGGTTGGCATGTCATCAACATGAGGCTAGCATCATAGCACTTAAGTTGGCACATCATCACAGCACAAGGCTGGCATATCATCAGCATGAAGTTGGCATCATAGCACTAGGTTGGCACATCATCACAACAATTAAGTTGGCATCACAGCACTAGGCTGGCACATCAACACTACTCCCCCTTTCGAGGAATGTCCTTTCAGACTATACCAAGCTTATCTCAAAAGTGCTCAAACTTTACACGAGATAGAGACTTGGTCAACACATCAGCAACATGTTCATCCATGCTAACATATTGGAGTTTTATGGCTCCTCTCTGTAACATATCATGAATGAAGAGATATCGGATCTCTATGTGCTTCGACTCATCATGGAACGCAAGGTTCTCCATCATTTTTATACAATTTTGGTTATCACATAGGATCATGGTGGATTCCATCTCCAGATCAAATAGATCTGTCAACAACATCTGAAGCCATATGGATTCACAACTAGCGGAACATGTAACAATGTATTCTAATTCTGACGTGCTCGGAGCAATGCTGAATTTCTCCCTGATATTCCATGAAGTCATGGTTGACCTTAGACTGAAACAACATATTGAAGTGCTCTTTCTATCAAAAACACTTCCAGCTCAATATGAATCGGTGTAGCCACTCAGTCTGAAGTCATGATCTTTAGTATAATAAAGACCAAAATCCAACGTACCCTTAAGGTATCTCATCATATGTTTTGCAACAACAATGTGAACACGTTTGGGTTACACCAGATACTGACTCAAGTAAAAACATGTATCTAGCTTGGTATTCGTCAGATACATCACTGAACCAATAATTTGTCTGTTTAGGGTAGCATCAACCAATTCTGACGAGGTATCTACCAGGAGCTTCAACTTTGTTTTCATGGGTGTGTTCATGGATTTAGATTTCAACATGTCAAACCTCTTCATTTTAACTGCATACTTCCCTTGGCTAAGGAAGATCTTCTCTGTGCTCTGCCAAAGTTCAAGACCTAAGAGATAATGCATTTTATATCTTCTGTCAAACTCTGTAGTGAGCTTCCTCTGCAATATGTGATGAGCTTTTGTCAAGAATACGTCACCTACATATAGTAGTAACATCAATGTCTCATCATTTATAACCTTGAGATAAAGGTTAGAATCAACTTTACTTTTTGGTAACTCCCAAGCTCTTCAAGAAACTGTAAATCAAGCTCTAGGAGCTTGCTTCAATACGTACAAATATTCCTTCAACCTGCAGACCTGAGTCTTTCTATCTTCAATCTTCAAACCAAATTTTCACGTTACATTGTACCAATCTGGTACACTTTCTCAACTGCAACTCAATCTGCACAAACATGTGCTAGCTCTATGTGCTTTCTACAAGGCACTACCTGTCTCACTGTCTCAGAGTATGTCCTCTACTCTGTCTGCAACTGTTCCTTCTGGAATCTGGGACTCTACACCTGCAGTTGCTCTGAGGCTGAGGATGACTACTTCATTCTCACTATGGCTGCTAAAATCTGAAAGTAACTCCTCTTATTCTATCACGGCAACAATTTCATCTGAAACTGAGAGTGGCTCAATAACTGATACTGAAGCTATCTCTTCTTCTTTCATGGAGGTAACTTTATCTTTCATTATAGTCATGTCTCCATGACCCAAATAATGTAATGCAACAACTGCCACTTGATTTTAAATATGGGGATTTATCCCCCTGCATATCATACTATATATGAATCATGGTTGTTCTGGTTGTCTTCATAAATACTGGAACTATTTCTTCAATAACTGGAGTAAGTGTATCGTCATATTCTTATCCCTCTTGCTGGAAGAATCCTCTTAGACACACATCAATCTTTGTACATCTGCAACATGCTTGATCTGTATAGATCAATCTTGGAAGTCAATACCAACTTCTCTTCTAGTCTCACAGAAGAATCCATATCCTAGTCTTTCTGACTGGCTTCCTTCTTTTTCACTGAAACAAGGGAATCTTCCAGGAGATTTAATATCTTCTAGGATTCTATGAAGTTATGATCTAGTCTTCTCATGTCATCTGTCTCCCAATCCTAGAAGTTGTCTCTCCATCTGATCCTTTCTGAGATCAGGCTTATCCTTGATTTCTTCTAAGTCTATAAGGACTTCATCATCTCTTTACAGGGTATACTTGGTGTTGAATACCAAGTCTAAATATGAAATACTGAGTCAGGCTTCAAACGAGTTATGCTTCTGGTCAAGGTGGCTTCATTAACCTTTGAACAATTCTGCTATGAGTTCTTGTTCTAATGTTCGGTCATCTTTGGAGCCTTCTTCTCCTTATAATCAATCTTCATATGAGATACTTTGAATCTCAAAAGATAGCTTCTTCTTCATCTTCTTTGGTACATGAATGTATATGGTCATGTACATAGTCTGCTTCATATCTCATCTAATATGTTTCCTTTTGCAACCTTCGTTATAGCTTCCTCAAGGTTATCACCTATGACCTGAATAAGGTCAACAAAACAACAAGCAAGAATAATACTCTTTTGATAATAATAGATAAAACAAAGACACGAATAATCATCACAGTAGCTCCTTTAGAGCTATCACTTGTGACCTGTCTAAAGCAAAGATCAAAAGTAAGAAATACAATACGAAATGAGGTCAACACTCTTCTAGTGTTGTGATCAAACATTCCTCCATGGTAACCTGGAATCAACACAAGAAATTTCTCCTA
>JASDQU010737261.1:51195-67614 GCA_032191745.1 Picea mariana
TTCCAATGACTTAACACCAATGCACCAACCAATATGCCATATATATCTGTTGGTTGAACCAACCAACCACACTGTATTTAAGCTATAACCATGTTGATCTGGGTATATAGGAGGGTCGGGTGGGATTCGATCCCCGACCTCCCTTATTTAAAGTAGCGCCGAAACCAATTCCCTAGAGATGGAAATGTGTGCCAAGTTGTAATCCATCAAAATTTGTGCCCAAGGGTACTAAGATTTTGTTAGTGCATCGTGTTACATGCCATAGAGTTCCTTGAGGAAAGTATATGGTGTTTATACTCATTTTTCTCAGCATTTCGAGAGGAATTTAGTGGTGACCTATGTTTTCGAGTTTGAGCAACAATATAGAAGGTAATTGTAAGAACACAAGTAAAGTCATTATTGCATCAAGCATTTGAGCATTAATAGAGCAGTCCCTCATTTGGAGGATGACCCAAAGACGTAGCCCAAGATGGGTGAACTCTGTTAACAACTTGTGTAATGTGCCTTGTTCTTGTTGTTTCTATTTCACTCAGTTTCTCACAAGTTGTTCATCAATTTAATGAATTTTGGATAAGTAAGTGAATTCATATTATTTGCAAATAGTCAAGACGATCATATTTTTCGAAACAAGTTGGATGTTTATGTATACTTAAGAAATAATTTAACATCTAAGTATTTTCAGATCAAGAATGTATTTCGGTATTTGGGCAAGAAGATGCCAAGAAATTAGAATAGCTTCAATCACAAATTTAATAAGGACCATCCTTCCTCCTCGGGATATCCACCTATTACACCAAAAGTTGATTTTATTCTCAACATGAGAGAGTAGACACTTCCAATAAAATATCCCATAGTTGTTTGGTTTAAGATTAAATCCAAGGTACTTTAATCCATCCTCTAGATTTAGAACACAAAAATTGAAAATATTTGACAAGCATATTTTTATGTCATTCTCCACATCAGGAAAATAAAGGAAAAATTTAGTAGTATTTACCATTATTCATGCAGCATTACAAAAAGGATCCAATATTTCATTATATTATTTGCCCTTAGCTTCCAAGAAGAAATAAAAAATGAGCTCGTCATCCAAAAACAACAAATGTGTGAGATGCTCAGATATACCCACATGAATGCCTTGTATTTCATTCATCCTTCTCACTTTAGATATAGCTCTGTTAATGCCATCAACAATGAGTAAAAAGATATATAGGGATAGTGGAAATCCCTTTCTTAACCCCCAATATGGTTTAAAAAAGGATGAGACTGAGCCATTAACAAGCATCACAAATGAAACTAAATTCACACATGCCATTATCCATTTAACCAAGGAAAGATCGAACCCTATGTGAAATAGTAGTAACAATTGAAGATAAAGCCAAGACACATGATCATAAGCTCTGGAAAAATCAAGTTTGATCACTAAATCAAGATGTCTCAATGTATTGATGGAATGGAGTCCTTCTTGCGTCGATTCAATGGCCTCATAGATGAGTCTATCTCTGCGAAATCCAAACTGCTCCAAAGTAATTATCTTTGAAAAAAATGGCTCTAATCTGATAACAATTACTTTGGATATGACTTTATGTAGATTTTTGCAAAGAGAAATAGCTCTAAAGTACTTGAAGTTAGTTGGACAATCCACTTTTGGGATAATTGCAATAAATGTTGAGATGAAACTACCAAGAATTTTTCTGAATTTGTGTACCTACTCCACCACCTGCACCAAGTCATTCCCCATAATGTCAAAATAATATTGGAAAATTTTAGTTGTCTAGCCATCTGGCCCATGACTTTTATCTTTCTTGAACGTGTAGATGATAGTGAGTTCCTCACAGGACGGAAAACTCTATAGATCTTGATTATGCTCCTCCTCCACCAGTCATGGAAAATAAGAAATGAGCCTAAGAATTTCCCCCATTTTGGTTTGACCGGCTTTCTTAAATAGACTATTAAAATGCTTGACTCCCAAAGAAGACAAACCTTGGAACCCTCTGATCTTGTTTCCCTAGCTATCATCCAACTCCCATTTGGTGTCATAATTTTTCTGGTAGTTCGCAAAATTTTGGAAATACTCTGTATTTTTTTCCCTTGCTTCAATCCACATAGCCTGATTATTTAGTCGTCATTATCTCTCCTGATCTAATAACAATTTTTCTCAAAGAGACTCCAAAGTGTGACACTTATCCAGATCTGATTGGACCATGAGCCCATTTCTATGAGATGCATAAAGAGTCTTCAGTTTTTGCTCAATATCTCATAATGCATGATCACATATCTTTTTTCCTTTCAATTACCCACAACACTACTTTTTCCTTTATCCCCCAAAAAGCAGAGGCAAACTGAACACTAGACAGTTCATTTGAGTCAACTTGAAAGTGTTTCCAATTGTCACGAATCAAATTACAGAAGTCCTCCTCCTCAGACCAAGAAATGTTGTACTTAGAGGGTGCACTATGTATTTTTGTACCTTGCTTCAATGCACATAACCCAACTCTTTAATCGTCAATGTCTCTCCTTATCTAATAATAATTTTTCTCAAAGAGCCTCCAAACTGTGACACTTATCCAAATATGATTGGACCGCGGGCCCATTTCTATGAGATGCATAAAGAGTTTCTGGTGTTTGCTCAATGTCTCATAATGCCTAATCACACATATTTTTCCTTTCTCCTACCCAGAACATAACTTTTTCCTTTATCCCTTGAATAGAAGAGGCAAATTGAACACTATCCAGTTCATTAGAGTCAACTTGAAAGTGTTTCCAATTGTCACGAATCAAGTTATATAAGTTCTCCTTCTCGGATGAAGAAGGGTTGTACTTAGAGGGTGCACTCGACTTCTGATCAACTCTTCCCAATTCCATAAAAAATGGAAAATGATCCAAGTAGCGTACCTTTCCAACCCACAAAATATACAAGTCAATCCTTTGTAAAAGCAACTTGTGTGCAAGAAACATGTCTATTCTTTTGGACACACCACTAGAGCTAGCCATATTGATGCTCCAGGTAGGGCTAAGTTGTATTGGATCTATATCGACCCACTCTTCCAAATCAAAGTTATTTATAAAATAATTAGCTAGATGGTATTCATGAGCGTTCATACCCCAAATTTCCTCACTAGTGAGAGTAAGATTCAAGTCCCCCCTGACAATGATATTATCATATCAAAAGCAATTTGATTCAAAAAAATTGTCCTAGAACCTTTCCCTGCCCTCATAAGGCCCATAGAGGTTGAGTAGAGATAAGGATATATCCTACTCCTTACTATACACTTCAATACAGAGTTGCAAATGGATAACATAGCAATTTTGAAAATAGATATTTGATGACAAACCAAAAATTATTCCCCCAAGGCACCCTCTGAGTCCAACCCCAAAAAATCCCAACCAAAAAATATTTTTTCCAACTCTGCAATGATGGGGCGACATGGCCCCATCGTTTCCTGAATAAATATCACATGTGAATGGTCCATATCAACTAATATCTTTAGAGAGAGTTTTTTGGCCCTCCCTCCAGGCCTCTAATGTTAAAAAACATAAGCTTCATGATGAAATGACCTTCGAGGCAATTCCTTCTCTAGGGACCCTAGATATCATTATTTTCCTGCCCTAGTTAATTTCTTTGGCAGCCTTCTTTTGAGCAAGTTTGAGGGCCAATTTTTGGATCACTTTGATCGGCCTAGGTTCCCTCTACTCATAAAAACTCAATCCCCTCTTGCTACCAATACTCTATGAAGGAACCCTAGGCCACAAGAGATAGGGGTATCCACCAATGGAGAGAAAAGGAGAACTGAGCGCTGAAGGTTGAATGTTCTCCTTGGATTGGGCATGGAAGTGATTTGTATCCCTTGAAAGACGGTACCACCCTCCTTTAATAGAAAATTAACCCTCAAAGCCACCCATGAAGAGTTATAGGGAGAAGACCCCTCACACTAGGAGTGGAAACTAGAAGTAGGGTTACCCAAATTGGAACAAAAGAAGGGTTTTGTAAGTGATGGGACTTACCCAAAATTTGATCTGAAGATGAACCCTTGCACCATATAGTATCCAAATTAAACCACTATGATGGAGATAAGTATAAATCATCCTTGAGACCCGTCAACTGAGCCTAACCAGTCTCCCTAACCTTCACCCCTTCAATTAGAGGTATGGATATGTCTCCCACAAAAATCTCTTAACCTTTATGTGCCAAATCATTCTTCTGTGATCATTTCTAGACCACCCTTGATCCCTCCTTTAAACTATGAAGCCCATCTTGATTGTTAATCAACTTGCAATGAAAATTGGGTTTAAGATACCTTCCATCCAAAATCGTCGAAACTTTCCCTGAGCATTTTTTCTAAATTTTTTTCTCATGGAAAGTAAGGATGTGGCCTACCTTATGGCATCGAGTGCATCAAAATGCTACTTGATATTGCTTGTTAGGCCTCAGTTATTGATTCATATCCAAGTGGTATTGTCCCATTTATCCACTTTAATTAGGCAAAAAATTGTATATGAGGATTATGGAGACCAAACGACCATAAAGCAATCCATTCATGCCAATACAATCCTAGCTAGGATAGTTGTACCTCGTATTTCTTCTGTGTCATTAAGATGATTTACTGAAATTGATTTATATGAAGGAATGCACCCCACGTTGTACTCCCATGTTTTCATAAAGAAAACCTTATATTAATACGGATTGACAAGTCCATCGAGTCCATCTGACAATTAACATTTATTCTCCCTAGCACATTTAAAGCATTCCTTCCCCACTTGCTTGTGTATTTTTTACTTCCCCTACACAAAAATTAACTACCTAAAACATCTCCCTATTAACCTATTGATGTGTTTTCACCCATCAAATAGAGACCAAAATTTATTGTTTGAACTTTGTAAGTTCAAAATAATCTTCAACTGTTCATTGTAAAGACCCAACAAGTTTCCAATCAGCTTCAGTTTTGCAGTTCTTCATCGTGAAATTCTAATGGGGATAGTTTCTCTTTGAAACAAAAGAGAAGAAAAAGAAAGGACACTAAAAGAAGGAAATTTCTTATGTCTATCATCTCACTAAATATCCCTATGTCTTAGCTCTGTTCATCACTTTACGAAATCTAAAACAAAGCTCATATGCCCAAGATATGCCAATTTCCTCGTACATAACTCATCCATACACAACCATTTTTACTCTATTTCCACTATACTCTCCTTCCTCACGACTCTCCATACTTAGTAATTTTTCTCGTCTCCCCATATTCGATTTTCTTACTCATTTTCCATACTTAGTCTCTTTCATACTTAGTCCATTTTCCAAATCTACTTAGTCATTTTTATGATTTTCACGTCCATTTTTCATTTCCAAACTCCATTCTCCATTCTCCATTTTCCTTTCTCATTTTCCTTTTTCTTCTTCCATTTTCCTTTTCCTTTCTTATTTTTCTTTTCATTTAAATTTTCCTTTTCCCCTTTTTGATTTCGATATTCCATATTTCACATAACTCCATTATTTACTTCTCGATCTCCTTCTCCTCCCTCAATACTTAGTCTCTCTCTATTTCACATACAAAGAATATGGAGATGGAATTTCCATATAAATATTTCAATATCACCCTCCCTCAATGTGTGTGGTATAAAGAATTCGAATTTGGAAATCTAAGGCTCAAAATCCATGAAGACATATCAACGGTGGTCGAGCCTCCATCTTGTGGAGCTCATAACTTTTGATCCCGACATTCGATTTGAGCAAACAAGAGCTTGTCGAAAAGGTAAAAAGATTAAAAAAACATTGGAAGTGGTTTTAATGGATGAAATACTAGTTCTCAAGCCCTAAAAATTAAATTACATTCAGGACTATTTGCAGTCTTAAAAACATATTGTTTTCATAAATTGATTTATTTAAATAAATTCTTGAGCTTATAAAGTGGGTATCGGATGATGGCACGAATACCAAGCCTCATTTTAACAAAATATATTAATTCATTACACCAAAAGGGAAAATCATAACTGAAAATAAGTTTCAAGAAGATGAAGAAGAGATTACAAAAGAGAAGAACAAGCAGATTCAAGAGATTGGCATTGGAGTGGTTGGTTGTTGGAGAGTTTTTCTACATGGGTCTTTCTGCTGAAGCAAGTTTTTTCTTTCCAAATATTTGTGAATCAACATGTATGACTTTCCCCTTCATATTTCTCTTTGTTAGACTCTTTCCATCACATTTTCCATGTATGTTTTCCTATTGGAATATGTGGGTCTTATCAACTCTGTCTCTAAATTCTTTAGTCATTTCAAGACATTTCAGGTCCAGAGGGGCAAAATCCCTGCTTGTAAAAATTAGATTTTGTTTACGTTAAGTTTATGTAATTGTCATTGAAATCTTGTAGAGGTTGTTTCAATCCTCTTAATTCAGACAATTTTAGGATTATTTCATTTGGGATATTACTATTAATTTCTCCTACAAAGAACTATTTTGGGGCATAGCTCTAATGATTTGTTAGACTTTGAGATTTTTGAGTATGAGATTTTTGGAGTGTGTTCATCATAATCTTTTTCAGTTTTAAATGCAATACTCGTCTAAATTTATTTGATGACCCGCCCATTTTATTTTTCCTTTAGTCTTGCAAAGTCATAGTTGATTATGAGTTCACAACATTTTAAAAGGAAGGAAAAATATTTGTTGAAAGTGAACTCTATACAAATCTCTTTTGGTTATATTTATTTACTTTTATTCCCATGAATAAGATGATGTGCTTAATAAATAAATCTGTTAAATGAGAGTTTTATTGGGAGATCTTTTTGGGTTTGTTCTGTAGCACTCACCCATTGCATTCATCTACAGTAATACAAAGAATATTCCAACATATTAAGAGATGATAACCACCTCTATAAAAACGAGGAGAGTTTTTCTTGTTCCCCACAAGATTTTCTTTCAAATGTTGGTCATTTTCCCTTGACAAAAAAAATGATCAACATTTTTGGTGACAATATTGCGGAGAACAAAAGGTTTCTTTCGCAGACTAAAAAGAATTGAAAGACTCAAACATGTCCAAATCAACATCAAATACAAATATGACTTGAAGACTAAAGAAGTGTTCTACATCAACTGTATAATTTAATGACAACAAGAAGTCAAGAAGATCTTGAAAGAATGTGGCAAGCCCTTGTTTGTGAAGAATAAATTGCAAAGGCTCAAAGACAAAGAAGACAACAATGAAGATTTGAGAGTTGGAACTATACAAATGATTTTTGACAATAAGAAAATAAATATTTTTTTAAATCAAAGTTCAGAATCAATGGCAGAAAGAAAAGAGCAAAGAAATGAAGGAAAAATAATTCCAAGAAGAAGGGTAATATCTAGTCCTTTGAATTTGCATGGAGAGCGACATCAAATGCCTACTCTTCCTCAAGATGTTATTCCTATTTTTTTTGGAGATGGGATCATGGATCCTGAAAATCATTTGGATCGATTCCTTACCATTTGTGATATCTATTTGATTGAGCATGATGATGTGATGGTGAGACTATTTCTCCAAACATTAGTTGGTCCTACCTATGACTGGTATCTTTGTCTTCCAGAAAACACAATCAGTTCTTTTGATGACGTGGAATATGTATTCATGACAATTTTTTCTCTGCCTATAGCATATCATACTCTCTTGACATAGTTTACTCAAATGCATCTCCAAAAGATTAAAAGAATCGGATATTTTAATTCAAGATTTTTCAAGGCTCTGTAACATCGAATTCCACAAAATCAACACCCAAATGATCTAGTTATTTTTAGATTTTATATGAATGCAATGCCTTCAAATGTGAAATATACAATAGGAGCACTATAAATCACAACTTTGGAAGAAGCATTTAGAAGAGCGCCTGAAATGGAAGATTTAATGATATAAAGTGACGTTGATTCTGAAATCATTCTTGGTAAAGTTCATAGGCAGATGATAGATTTATCATTGTCATCTCAAGTTCCATCTACATCAAGAGTAGTTGAAGAGTGAGGGGTTGGAAGAGGAATATTTCAAGAGAAACCATCAAATGTATCAAATATCTCTGAAGCTATTCATATTTCCTAGTTAAAAAGAATCATTAACCAAATGGAAAATGAAATAACTTTGTTAAAGAGAAATTCTGATTAAATTTCTGAGAAAGAGAATCAAAGACTTGTTTTTCAAGAATATAATAACGAAAATGCTACATGGGTGCTAGAATCCATGTAAATGGATGTTGATCCATTATTATTTTCAAAAGGAGATTGGATCGAAGAAGATGAATGTAGAGATGAAGACCGACATTTTCAAGAAAACATTATCCAGACTAGATCGGAAGAAAAATATTCAAATCTTTCTGAATTCCAAACAAACTAACAAGGTCTCCTATATTAGAAGTTTCTCCTCCTCAAACAAGTGTTAGACATGTAATATCTACTCAAGAAAAAAGACAATTAAGTAAAAGGATCAGAAAAAATGAATTATAATGTTGTTGATGATCTGAAGAAGTTGCAAATAACTTTTCCATTCTTGGAAATACCACAGAAGAAGAATATTATTGTGTTCGAAAGGAAAGAAATGGAAGCAACGAAAAAATTCCGTTGATTTAACAGTTGAAAGAATCAATTGCCTTTCATTCATAGGAGCATGGATGATGTCTTTTGTTGGTTCTTTTTCAAAATCTGGTGCTAGAGCAAGATATTCAAAGATGGTTATTATTCAGGTCCAGAACATGGACAATGAAAAAAAAACTCAATCATGGTTGGGAGTAATCAAATGAGTTGGTAACGTACATGGTGACATTGAAAATGTGCTAACACTTGAGAGTATCCTTTCTCTCCAAATAGCATAGGGTGGGTAGCTTTTTGTTGTCTCATGTATATAATATTGTTTTGTCAGTGAAGTTTTCCAGTAAGAATTTGTTCGATCAAGATAGTGGATTGGGATGACTCCATATCCCAATGGACCAAGATTCTATATTCTCAACAAACCACAATGGGTCATTGTCCCACTGTTGGAGCCAGATGTTGATGTGTTTTCACCCATCAAATAGAGACCATTTTTTTTTTTTTAACATTGAAGGTTCAAAATAATATTTAATTGTTGATTGTAAAGACCCAACAAGTTTCCAATTAGCTTCAATTTTGTATTTGTTCATCATGAAATTATAACGAGGATAGTTTCTCTTTGAAATGAAAGAGAAGAAAAATAAAGGAGATTAAAAAAAGGAAATTCCGTATGTCTATCTTCTCACTAAATAGTCCTATGTCTCAACTTCGTTCAAAACTTTATGAAATCTAAAATAGAGATCATATGCCCAAGATATGCCAATTTCCTCATATAGAACTCATCCATACTTAGCCATTTTTACTCTCTTTCCACTCTACTCTCTTTCCACTCTACTCTCCTTCCTCACTACTCTCCATACTTAGTCATTTTTCCCATATCCCCATATTCCATTTTCTTACTTACTTTCCATACTTTGCCTCTTCCATACTTAGTCCATTTTCCAAATCTACTTAGAAATTTTTATGATTTTCACGTCCATTTATCATTTCCAATCTCCATTTTCCTTTCTCATTTTTCATTTTTCTTTTTCCATTTTCCTTTTCCTTTCTTATTTTCCTTTTCATTTCCATTTTTAATATTATTTCTCAATAATAATTATTATCCTAAGTTTACTTCCCTTTACTTTTGTGAACACCCCATATGTGGACATGTGGCAGCAAAGTGGACCTACCCCCGAGTGACACATGGACGGACATAGATGATTGGACAATGAGCTAGCATGATAGCTAGGTGATGATGTGGTGGTCAAAAGATACTTTGTGTACAATCTGCGTGGAGTTATGTGGCTCTATCTACCTCACATACAAAGAATATGGAGATGGAATTTCCATATAAATATTTCAAGAGCACCCTCCCACAATGCATGTGGGATAAAAAATTCAAATTTGGAAATCTAAGGTTCAAAATCCATGAAGACAGATCAATGGTGTTTGAGTCTCCATCTTTCGAAGGTCATAACTTTTGATCTCGATGTCCGATTTGAGTAAAAGAGAGATCGTAGGAAAGATAAAAAGATGAAGAATACATTGGAAGTGGTTTCAATTGCAGAAATATTAATTATCAGACCAAAAAAATTAAATTACATTCAAGATTGTTTTCAATCTTAAAAATAAATTATTTTTAGAATTGGTTTATTTAAAGAAATTCCTAAGCTTCTAAAGTGGGTCCCAGATGATGGCATGAATACCAAAGCTCATACTAATAAAAGGGATTAATTCAATGCACCAAAATGGGAAATCCTAACTGAAAATCAATTTCAAGAAGATGAAGAAGAGATTACAAAATGGAAGAACAAGCATATTCAAGAGATTGGCATTGGAGCGGTTGGTTGTTGGAGAGTGTTGGAGAGTTTTGCTACATGGGTCCTTTTGTTGGAAGAATTTTTTTTCCTTTCCAAAGATTTGTGAATCAACCTGTATGAATTTTCCCTTCATCTTTCTCTCTTATAGACTCTTTCCATCATATTTTCCATGTATGTTTTCCTACAGGAAGATATGGGTCTAATCAGCTCTGTCTCTAAATTCTTCAGTCATTTCAAGACATTTCAGGTCTAGAGGAGCAAAATCCATGCTTGTAAAAAGTAGATGTTGTTTATGTTAAGTTTATGTAATTGTCATTGAAATCTTGTAGAGGTTGTTTCAACCCTCTTATTTCAGACATTTTAAATCTTATTTCACTTGGGATATTACTATTAATTTCTCCCACAAAGAACTGTTTCTGGGCATAGCTCTAATGATTTCTCAGAATTTGATATTTTTGGATTGTTCTCATCATAATCTTTTTCAATTTTAAATGCGATACTCATCTAAAGTTCTTTGATGACCTGCCCATTTTATTTTTCCTTTCATATTGCAAAGGCATAGATGATTCTCAATTCACAACATTTTCAAAGGAAGGAAAAATCTATGTTGAAAGCGAACTCTGTACAAATCTCTTTTAGTTATATTTATTTACTTTTATTTCCATGAATTTTATAATGTTATTTTCCACCTAATCATTAGGTCATTATCACCTAAATAACACCTATCCAATCCAACAACATTCACTACTTCTTCCCTGAGATTCTATCCTAATTTCCACTTGGTCGCTCTTATCCTTCATTAAGGGTGCAACTGAAAATTCCTGGTCTCTCTTATCCTTCATTAAGGGTGAGACTGAAAGCGTTGTTTTCACTTTCCCTTCATTATGGGTGCGACCGAAAGGCTTGGTTGTGATTTCTGGCCTGCCAAGTTGTGACCGAATCGCTCTGTCTATGTATGGGTCGTGACCAAGTCTAGAAGCTCCTATTTTTGGATTTGGTTTCGATGTATGAGATTTCCCAATGATTTCTCAGGTTTTATATTCAAGAAGGATTCCATCATGAGCTCTAGAATCCTATCCTAATAACTATATGACCTTATCCCTAAATCCCTATAAGAACCAATCCATTTCCCATGTGAAGGGAGGAGAAAAAGAGTTAGCAAGGTTACTTTGGTGATTTTGTTGCAAGACTTGGGCAATGAGCTTGGAAGGAGACCATTGCATTGGCTTCCCATTTGTAAGTTGTAATATTTCTTCTTTGATTAATAGAAGACATACTGTATGTTTCCCTCTATCTAATTGTTCATATAAGTTTATGTATTCATTGGTAGAGAATTAGTATAATTATGTGTTATGATATACTATTAGATTTGTTGTCAATCCATGCATGATTTCTTCCTTGGTTCTTTTCATGTATGAATCAGGTCTAAGAACATCCTTAGTTTATGTCTTTATTCCTGTCTTAGGTGCTGGTAGAATCTAAGGGAGCTCAGCTCCTCCAGGGTGCAAAATCCCTACAACAATGAATAGGATGATGTTCTTAATGAATAAAACTACTAAAAGAGAGTTTTATTAGAACACCTTTTGAGTTTTCTCTTTAGCACTCACCCATTGCATTCTTCTGCAACCATACAAAGAATCTTCCAGCATATCAAGAGAGGAGAACCACCTTTATAGAAATGACGAGAGTCTTTCTTGTTACCCACAAGATTTTCTCTCAAACGTTGGTCATTTTCCCTTGACAAAAAAAATATCAACGTAACCCTAACCAATAAGCCTAGGTTTTTCAAGGGGTTGGTGGGTTGTTCAATTTGTCTTTAATTGATGTTCTCAAGGTCTAAGCAAGTCATTAATTAGGGTGACTATTTCAAATTATGTCTTATCTTTTGTGACAATGGATTTCCTAAGTAGACCCCTAGTTGAGGAAAGCATTATGTTATTGATCTAGCCATGCATGTTGAATTTCCCATTGTGGTTTGTCATAGATATCGTCATCACCTTTGTTGTTGAAACTTGCAATCCTCCTCCTCCTCTCGCAACTAGTAGTACTAATGCAGTGCAATTGTAGAGTGGTAGTTGGTCTAAATGTGGGCAACAACATCAAGTCTCTGTAAGGATTTGAAATTTTTAAGTCTTTCTTGTCAAAGGTTTTCTTTTCCTTCAACATTTTGCAGTCAAGTGAATGGAATTTTTACTCCATCCATCATTGAAAAAGTGGGCCCAGACACATGACATGCTCTCATTGGAAGTGGAGATTCATTGGTGGGATCGCTTGAGTGAATCTTTGGATGGGGGCATGTGGTAGGCTCTCATTAGTTGTGACATCCCCAACATTATTTTGAAATGAAACATGCATATACATAGGTCGGTGGGCCTCTTCGAATAACTCATCAAACTCGATTGAAAGAAGGATTTTTAGTTAATGTTCCCGACCATTTTGGGAGTTTCCAAAAGATGTAATATTTGAATGCCCCCAACTTATTTCAAGGATTTCCCAATGATGCAACATTAGAAATGTCCTAACCATTTCGAGACTCACACAAATATGTGATATTTCGAAAGGTCCTAACTATGTTAGGTCTTCTCAAAATATATTTGGCACTTAAACTTCTCAAGTGTCCCTAGATCATTGTCGGTCTTCTTCAAATATCTTCAACACTTAAAATTTTCAAATGTCCCCCAATTGTTTTAGGGATTCTCTAAATATGCAATATTTGAAAGGTCCTAACTATTTTGGGACTTCCCTAAAGATGTGACCTTTTGAAAGGCCATGACTTTTTCAAGCCCTCTAAAAATATCTTGAGCACTTAAAAAATGTTAATTGTCTCCATATTGTTTAGGGGATTATTCAAAGATCTTTAATAGTTAAATTTTTTGAATGTCCCTCGACAATTTTGAGGCTTCTTCAAATATGTAACATTTGAAGTCCCCACCCATTTTGGGGCTCCTCAAAAGATGTAACACTTGAAAGGTCCTGACGTTTTCAAGACTTCTCAAAAGATGCAACATTCGAAAGGTCCTTATTGTTTCAAAACTCCCCAAAAGATGTGATCTCTCGAAAGGACCCAACCATTTCAAGGCTTCTCAGAAGATCTTCAACACCTAAACTTTTTGAATGTCTCTCAACCATTTTGAGGCTTCTTGAAAAAATGTCTTTCAAAATCCCTCATTAGTCTACGATCATTTGACGAAGGTTCTCCTTGCAATTTTTCTTCAAAGGATAGTAGGCTTGGAAAGACTTTATTAGAGGGGCTTCAAAAGGAATTTAGGTAGGAAATACTTAGTTGTGAATGGGGAGGATGCAGATTCAAGGTGGCTAATGGAAAATTAATCAAAGGATTTGAAGGGAAAATAATGAAGGATTCTAGTAATAATGGTGTTCTTATACTAGATACAATGGCTCTAAGGGGTATCTAACATGACAAAGTGGACTCTCCAATCTCACTTGCATCTATTCCAAGTATTTATCCACTTCTAGGCATTAATCATAGTTGCATGGTTTACTATTGAAATGTTATGGCATATATCATGGTTTGCATGTTATTTGCCTCTCTATTTTGAATTTCCTTTCTATGACAATCATTTGTCTTAAGGTAGAATGTTACTTAAATCTAGATAAGACCTATAATAGCAAAAACTCCCCATCAGTTGAGTAGTATGGTGTTTGAATGCAAATATTTTGACTATGTATGGTATTTTCACCTTGGTTTTGACCTTAGATTGAGAGAATACAAATGGTTCATGGTTAAATTCAATGAATACTATGGTGTCTGAATGTAGATATTTTGACTATGTATGGTATTTTCACCTTGGTTTTGACCTTAGATTGAGAGCATACAAATGGTTCATGGTTAAATTCAATTAATACTTCATTTAGTTTGTGCCCTTAACCATTATTTTGATTATATGACTTTTGATCATTTTTTTGAATCTCTTATAAGCCATTATACAATTGACTAGTGTATTTTTGAGAAGACATTGCAATATAAATCTTTTATGTTCATAAATCCTAGTTGTATTTCGCACACGCCCTCAAGCCTCAAATAGCCTTCAAATAGTCAAATCCCCCACCATTGCACATACATTCTCCCTGAAGTTGGGGGATTTTACAATCCATTTTGAGACGTGATTTCCTGCATTGACTCAACATGGACACGCTTAACAATCCTAAGGATGAAGCTTTTATTTATCTGATCAGATCTTCAAAACCTACTGGTGAGAAATTCCCAATAAAGAGAAGGTTTTCTAAACAGAAAGTAGTCATGCCCAGGCTAGACATTTTATCCTCATAACAAAAAAGGAAATTCATTTTGTTGTGTGAGAAATACCTAATTAGAAATTTCACGGGCCTTTGGCTCAACTCTTGCATAGTCTAGGTATGGATCACAAAGCATTGGGATGTTCCAAGTCATATCTCTAGTTTTTATTGTGGCAATGCTTATTTTTTGTTTTAATTTAGTAGCAAGGAGGAGAGAGACTTGATTTTTAGATCAAATCCCTACTTTATGGGTTCCAAGGGAATGTTCCCCTCCCATTAGACCCTTGATTTTGATCGATACATAGAAATCTTGGTCTCCCCTATATGGGTTAGGCTACCACATCACCCCATCATCTTCTAGGATGAATCCTCTATCAAAATTATTGGAGATAATTTGGGCCTTTACATTGGTCGAGCTAAGCCAAAAGGGAATATTTATTCATGTGCTAGAATTTGTGTGGAAATGGATTTAGAGAAGGGCCTTTTGGAGGCGATACAACTCAATATGGGGGGATAGATTCATATTCAATCCTTTGACTATGAATGGATCCCTTTCAAGTGTAATTGTTGTAATGATTATGGACACTTGACAAAGAGATGTACAAAAATTCAAGAAACATGGTCCCTTTCGAAGCAAGATCCAACTTCCCATAACAATAATGAGTTTGAATCATTCAAACAAGTATCCAGAATGCATAAGAAACAACATCCCAAGGGGCCACAGTCCACAAAAAGACGTTAGTCGGGCATGTCCACCCCCCTCACCCAACAACATATTTGCGGCTCTTGAAGATCTAGAGGAAGTGGAAGAGGAAAGGGTAGAGGCAAATCTTACAAAGACCCATTCAAATCTCAAATATGGAGCATCTATTGAAATTTATGTTAACTCGGAGTACACAACTCCAAAATTCATAGAAGGGATCCCATGTGGGGTAAGAACAGAAACCCCCTAAGAAAAGGAACCAGAAGTAGAAGAGGAGTTAGAAGAAGAAAAGGAGGAAGAGGAGGAATCAATGGATGAAGAGAAAGATGCAAAGATGAATGAGAAGCATGAGCCTGAAGCTTTCAGTTCCCCTTCTTTTAGATAAGTCTAAAGAAAGACTTGTGTCCTTATCCCCTGCTAACAAGGGGAAGAAAAACAAGTCGAAAACGAAGAGATAAAGAGGCAAAATCAAATATTTTCTTGGTTATCAATGAAATCTGGACTTTTCCATGTTTAGGGGGGGTAAGAGTTCTCCAAAAGTGATAATTATGTTTTGTTTTTGCATTATTTTATGATAACGATTTGTTAGAATTTATTCTTTTACTCGAGAAGTAAGAATTAGTTACAGTAGGAAAATGGTTGGATCACTCCCTTTCACCCTTTTGATGGGAAAATGATTGATTTGTAAGATGGTTTATTGTCTGAACTCATAAGATTGTGATGTTTGTACTCTTGTTGTTTAGTTACATCTTTTATCAATAAAACATTTCTCAATTTCAATTTAAAAAGAAAAAAAACAAATAGTGAAAACATATTGCATTTTAAATCTTGAAAACAATTAGAAATCAAATTTGATTAATTTTTTAAATCAATTTGTTTCATTAAATCTTTTTTTAAATCATGAAAATAATTCTAATTATTTATAATAAATATAAAAAATGATGACAAATTACTTCAACTAAAGTGAAATAGACAATAATAATTGTTAGTATTAATCTTACAAATAATGAAAACATAGTACATTTTAAATCATGAAAACAATTCTGAATTAAATTTATTTAATTTTTATATCAATTTGTTTTATTAAATCTTCTTTTAAATCATGAACATAATTCTAAATGTT
>JASDQU010737261.1:67634-85200 GCA_032191745.1 Picea mariana
TTTTTGTTCTCAAGAATGAGTGTGTTGCTTTTCTTCCAAGTCTCCTTCACTCAAGATGACAGGTGCTTTTTTCAACCCGTCTTCTGTACTAGGACAATATGTTATCTTGACAGAAGGTTGGGTTAGAGAATAAACTCTATGATCTCAACTTTAATCCATCTAATACCTTGACTTTAATTTTGACCAAAGGTTAGTATGATGGTCATAACTTCAACATGCAATCTAGATCAAAATAATGTCATAACAAATAGATGCATATCAGAATAATCAAACCTAGGTTGCATTATTCCTCTCAATGTGTTGGAAATACTCCGTATTTTTTTCCCTTGCTTCAATCCACATAGCCTGATTATTTAGTCATCATTATCTCTCCTAATCTAATAACAATTTTTCTCAAAGAGCCTCCAAAGTGTGACACTTATCCAGATCTGATTGGACCATAGGCCCATTTCTATGAGATGCATAAAGAGTCTCTAGTTTTTTCTCAATATCTCATAATGCATGATCGCGTATCTTTTTTCCTTTCAATTACCCACAACACTACTTTTTCGTTTATCCCCAAAATAGCAAAGGCAAACTGAACACTAGACAATTCATTTGAGTCAACTTGAAAGTGTTTCCAATTGTCACGAATCAAATTACAGAAGTCCTCCTCCTCAGACCAAGAAATGTTGTACTTAGAGGGTGCACTATGTATTTTTGTACCTTGCTTCAATGCACATAACCCGACTCTTTAATCGTCAATGTCTCTCCTTATCTAATAATAATTTTGCTCAAAGAGCCTCCAAACTATGACACTTATCCAAATATGATTGGACCGCGGGCCCATTTCTATGAGATGCATAAAGAGTTTCCGGTGTTTGCTCAATGTCTCATAATGCCTAATCACACATATTTTTCCTTTCTCCTACCCAGAACATAACTTTTTCCTTTATCCCTTGAATAGAAGAAGCAAATTGAACACTATCCAGTTCATTAGAGTCAACTTGAAAGTGTTTCCAATTGTCACGAATCAAGTTATATAAGTTCTCCTTCTCGGACAAAGAAGGGTTGTACTTAGAGGGTGCACTCAACTTCTGATCAACTCTTCCCAATTCCATAAAAATTGGAAAATGATCCAAGTAGCATACTTTTCCAACCCACAACATATACAAGTCAATCCTTTGTAAAAACAGCTTGTGTGCAAGAAACATGTCTATTCTTTTGGACACACCACCAGAGCTAGCCATATTGATGCTCCAGGTAGGGCTAAGTTGTATTGGATCTATATCGACCCACTCTTCCAAATCAAAGTTATTTATAAAATAATTAGCTAGATGGTATTCATGAGCATTCATACCCCAAATTTCCTCACTAGTGAGAGTAAGATTCAAGTCCCCCCTGACAATGATATTATCATATCAAAAGCAATTTGATTCAAAAAAATTGTCCTAGAACCTTTCCCTGCCCTCATAAGGCCCATAGAGGTTGAGTAGAGATAAGGATATATCCTACTCCTTACTATACACTTCAATACAGAGTCATGAATGGATAACATAGCAATTTTGAAAATAGATATTTGATGACAAACCAAAAATTATTCCCCCAAGGCACCCTCTGAGTCCAACCCCAAAAAATCCCAACCAAAAAATATTTTTTCCAACTCTGCAATGATGGGGCAACATGGCCCCATCATTTCCTGAATAAATATCACATGTGAATGGTCCATATCAACTAATATATTTAGAGAGATTTTTTTGGCCCTCCCTCCAGGCCTTTGATGTTAAAAAACATAAGCTTCATGATGAAACGACCTTCGGGGCAATTCCTTCTCTAAGGACCCTAGATATCATTATTTTCCTGCCCTAGTTAATTTCTTTGGCAGCCTTCTCTTGAGCAAGTTTGAGGACCAATTTTTGGCTCACTTTGATAGGCCTAGGTTCCCTCTACTCATAAAAACTCGATCCCCTCTTGCTACCAATACTCTATGAAGGAACTCTAGGCCACAAGAGATAGGGGTATCCACCAATGGAGAGAAAAGGAGAACTGAGCGTTGAAGGTTGAATGTTCTCCTTGGATTGGGCATGGAAGTGATTTGTATCCCTTGAAAGACCCACTATGAAGGTACCACCCTCCTTTAATATCAAAGTAACCCTGAAAGCCACCCCTGAAGAGTTATAGGGAGAAGACCCCTCACACTAGGAGTGGAAACTAGAAGTAGGGTTACCCAAATTGGAACAAAAGAAGGGTTTTGTAAGTGATGGGACTTACCCAAAATTTGATCTGAAGATGAACCCTTGCACCATATAGTCTCCAAATTAAACCACTATGATGGAGACAAGTATAAATCATCCTTGAGACCCGTCAACTGAGCCTAACCACTCTCCCTAACCTTCACCCCTTCAATTAGAGGTATGGATATGTCTCCCACAAAAAAATCTTAACCTTTATGTGCCAAATTATTCTTCTGTGATCATTTCTCGACCATCCTTGATCCCTCCTTTAAACTATGAGGCCCATCTTGATTTTTAATCGACTTGAAAGGAAAATTGGGTTTAAGATACCTTCCATCCAAAACCGTCGAAACTTTCCCTGAGTATTTTTTCTAAATTTTTTTCTCATGGAAAGTAAGGATGTGGCCTACCTTATGGCATCGAGTGCATCAAAATGCTACTTGATATAGCTTGTTAGGCCTCAGTTATTTATTCATCTCCAAGTGGTATTTCCCCATTTATCCACTTTAATTATGCAAAAAATTGTATATGAGGATTATGGAGACCAAACGACCATAAAGCAATCCATTCATGCCAATACAATCCTAGCTAGGATAGTTGTACCTCGTATTTCTTCTGTGTCATTAAGATGATTCATTGAAATTGATTTATATGAAGAAATATTATGAAGGAATGCACCCCACGTTGTACTCCCATGTTTTCATAAAGAAAACCTTATATTAATACGGATTGACAAGTCCATCGAGTCCATCTGACAATTAACATTGCTTCTCCCTAGCACATTTAAAGCGTTCCTTCCCCACTTGCATGTGTATTTTTTACTTCCCCTACACAAAATTAACTACCTAAAACATCTCCCTATTAACCTATTGATGTGTTTTCACCCATCAAATAGAGACCAAAATTTATTTTTTGAACTTTGAAAGTTCAAAATAATCTTCAACTGTTGATTGTAAAGACCCAACAAGTTTCCAATCAGCTTCAATTTTACAGTTCTTCATCGTGAAATTCTAATGGGGATAGTTTCTCTTTGAAACAAAAGAGAAGAAAAAGAAAGGACACTAAAAGAAGGAAATTTCTTATGTCTATCTTCTCACTAAATATCCCTATGTCTTAGCTCTGTTCATCACTTTACGAAATCTAAAAAAAAGCTCATATGCCCAAGATATGCCAATTTCCTAGTACAAAACTCATCCATACACAACCATTTTTACTCTATTTACACTCTACTCTCCTTCCTCACTACTCTCCATACTTAGTAATTTTTCCCGTCTCCCCATATTCCATTTTCTTACTCATTTTCCATACTTAGCCTCTTTCATACTTAGTCCATTTTCCAAATCTACTTAGTCATTTTTATGATTTTCACGTCCATTTTTCATTTCCAAACTCCATTCTCCATTTTCCTTTCTCATTTTCCTTTTTCTTCTTCCATTTTCCTTTTCATTTCTTATTTTCCTTTTCATTTCAATTTTCCTTTTCCCCTTTTTGATTTCCATATTCCATATTTCACATAACTCCATTATTTACTTCTCGATCTCCTTCTCCTCCCTCAATACTTAGTCATTTTTACGTGGACTTCTATGACTCTCTCTATTTCACATACAAAGAATATGGAGATGGAATTTCCATATAAATGTTTCAATATCACCCTCCCTCAATGCGTGTGGTATAAAGAATTCGTATTTAGAAATCTAAGGCTCAAAATCCATGAAGACATATCAACGGTGGTCGAGCCTCCATCTTGTGGAGCTCATAACTTTTGATCCCAACATTCGATTTGAGCAAACAAGAGCTTGTCGAAAAGGTAAAAAGATTAAGAAAACATTGGAAGTGGTTTTAATGGATGAAATACTAGTTCTCAGGCCCTAAAAATTAAATTACATTCAGGACTATTTTCAGTCTTAAAAACATATTGTTTTCATAAATTGATTTATTTAAATAAATTCTTGAGCTTCTAAAGTGGGTCCCGGATGATGGCACGAATACCAAACCTCATTTTAACAAAAGATATTAATTCATTACACCAAAAGGGAAAATCATAACTGAAAATAAGTTTCACGAAGATGAAGAAGAGATTACAAAAGAGAAGAACAAGCAGATTCAAGAGATTGGCATTGGAGCGGTTGGTTGTTGGAGAGTTTTTCTACATGGGTCTTTCTGCTGAAGTAAGTTTTTTCTTTCCAAATATTTGTGAATCAACATGTATTACTTTCCCCTTCATATTTCTCTTTGTTAGACTCTTTCCATCACATTTTCAATGTATGTTTTCCTATAGGAATATGTGGGTCTGATCAACTCTGTCTCTAAATTCTTTAGTCATTTCACGACATTTCAGGTCCAGAGGAGCAAAATCCCTGCTTGTAAAAATTAGATTTTGTTTACGTTAAGTTTATGTAATTGTCATTGAATCTTGTAGAGGTTGTTTCAATCCTCTTATTTTAGACAATTTTAAGCTTATTTCATTTGGGATATTACTATTAATTTCTCCCACAAAGAACTATTTTGGGGCATAGCTCTAATGATTTGTTAGACTTTGAGGTTTTTGAGTATGAGATTTTTGGAGTGTGTTCATCATAATCTTTTTCAATTTTAAATGCAATACTCATCTAAATTTCTTTGATGACCTGCCCATTTTATTTTTCCTTTAGTCTTGCAAAGTCATAGTTGATTATGAGTTCACAACATTTTAAAAGGAAGGAAAAATATTTGTTGAAAGTGAACTCTATACAAATCTCTTTCGGTTATATTTATTTACTTTTATTCCCATGAATAAGATGATGTGCTTAATAAATAAATCTCTTAAATGAGAGTTTTATTGGGAGATCTTTTTGGGTTTGCTCTGTAGCACTTACCCATTGCATTCATCTACAGTAATACAAAGAATCTTCCAACATATTAAGAGAGGATAACCACCTCTATAAAAACGAGGAGAGTTTTTCTTGTTCCCCACAAGATTTTCTCTCAAATGTTGGTCATTTTCCCTTGACAAAAAAAATGATCAACATTTTTGGCGACCATACTGCGGAGAATAAAAGGTTTCTTTCGTAGACTAAAAAGAATTGAAAGACTCAAACATGTCCAAATCAACATCAAATACAAATATGACTTGAAGACTAAAGAAGTGTTCTACATCAGTTTTATAATTTAATGACAACAAGAAGTCAAGAAGATCTTGAAAGAACGTGGCAAGCCCTTGTTTGTGAAGAATAAATTGTAGAGGCTCAAAGACAAAGAAGATAACAATGAAGATTTGAGAGTTGGAACTATACAAATGATTTTTGACAATAAGAAAAATAAATATTTTTTTAAATCAAAGTTCAGAATCAATGGCAGAAAGAAAAGAGCAAAGAAATGAAGGACAAATAATTCCAAGAAGAAGGGTAATATCTAGTCCTTTGAATTTGCATGGAGAGCGACATCAAATGCCTACTCTTCCTCAAGATGTTATTCCTATTTTTTTGGAGATGGGATCATGGATCCTGAAAATCATTTGGATCGATTCCTTACCATTTGTGATATCTATTTGATTGAGCATGATGATGTGATGGTGAGACTATTTCTCCAAGCATCAGTTGGTCCAGCCTATGACCGGTATCTTTGTCTTCCAGAAAACACAATCAGGTCTTTTGATGACATGGAAGATGTATTCATGACAATTTTTTCTCTGCGTATAGCATATCATACTCTCTTGACATAGTTTACTCAAATGCATCTCCAAAAGATTAAAAGAATCGGATATTTTAATTCAAGATTTTTCAAGGCTCTGTAACATCGAACTCCACAAAATCAAACACCCAAATGATCTAGTTATTTTTGGATTTTATATGAATGCAATGCCTTCAAATGTGAAATATACAATAGGAGCACTATAAATCACAACTTTGGAAGAAGCATTTAGAAGAGCACCTGAAATGGAAGATTTAATGATATAAAGTGACGTTGATTCTGAAATCATTCTTGGTAAAGTTCATAGGAGGATGATAGATTTATCATTGTCATCTCAAGTTTCATCTACATCAAGAGTAGTTGAAGAGTGAGGGGTTGGAAGAGGAATATTTCAAGAGCAACCATCAAATGTAACAAATATCTCTGAAGCTATTCATATTTCCTAGTTAAAAAGAATCATTAACCAAATGGAAAATGAAATAACTTTGTTAAAGAGAAATTTTGATTAAATTTATGAGAAAGAGAATCAAAGACTTGTTTTTCAAGAATATAATAACGAAAATGCTACATGGGTGCTAGAATCCATGTAAATGGATGTTGATCCATTATTATTCTCAAAAGGATATTGGATCGAAGAAGATGAATGTAGAGATGAAGACCGACATTTTCAAGAAAACATTATCCAAACTAGATCAGAAGTAAAATATTCAAATCTTTCTGAATTCCAAACAAACTAACAAGGTCTCCTATATCAGAAGTTGCTCCTCCTCAAACAAGTGTTAGACATGTAATATCTACTCCAGAAAAAGACAATGAAGTAAAAGGATCATAAAAAATGAATTATAATGTTGTTGATGATCTGAAGTTGCAAATAACTTTTCCATTCTTGGAAATACCACAGAAGAAGAATATTATTGTGTTCGGAAGGAAAGAAATGGAAGCAACGAAAAAATTCCGTTGATTTAACAGTTGAAAGAATCAATTGCCTTTCATTCATAGGAGCATGGATGATGTATTTTGTTGGTTCTTTTTCAAAATCTGGTGCTAGAGCAGGATATTCAAAGATGGTTATTATTCAGGTCCAGAACATGGACAATGAAAAAAAAACTCAATCATGGTTGGGAGTAATCAAATGAGTTGGTAACGTACATGGTGACATTGAAAATGTGCTAACACTTGAGATTAGCCTTTCTCTCCAAATAGCATAGGGTGGGTAGGTTTTTGTTGTCTCATGTATATAATATTGTTTTGTGAGTGAATTTTTCCAGTAAGAATTTGTTCAATCAAGATAGTGGATTTGGATGACTCCATATCCCAATGGACCAAGATTCTATATTCTCAGCAAACCACAAGGGGTCATTGTCCCACAGTTGGAGCCAGATGTTGATGTGTTTTCACCCATCAAATAAAGACCAATTTTTTTTTTTTGAACATTGAAGGTTCAAAATAATATTCAATTGTTGATTGTAAAGACCCAACAAGTTTCCAATTAGCTTCAATTTTGTATTTCTTCATCATGAAATTATAACGAGGATAGTTTCTCTTTTAAACGAAAGAAAAGAAAAATAAAGGAGATTAAAAAAAGGAAATTGTGTATGTCTATCTTCTCACTAAATAGTCCTATGTCTCAACTTCGTTCAAAATTTTACGAAATCTAAAATAGAGATCATATGCCCAAGATATGCCAATTTCCTCATATAGAACTCATCCATACTTAGCCATTTTTACTCTCTTTCCACTCTACTCTCCTTCCTCACTACTCTCCATACTTAGTCATTTTTCCCATATCCCCATATTCCATTTTCTTACTTACTTTCCATACTTTGCCTCTTCCATACTTAGTCCATTTTCCAAATCTACTTAGAAATTTTTATGATTTTCACATCCATTTATCATTTCCAATCTCCATTTTCCTTTCTCATTTTTCGTTTTTCTTTTTCCATTTTCCTTTTCCTTTCTTATTTTCCTTTTCATTTCCATTTTTAATATTATTTCTCAATAGTAATTATTATCCTAGGTTTACTTCCCTTTACTTTTGAGAACACCCCATATGTGGACATGTGGTAGAAAAGTGGACCTACCCCCGAGTGACACATGGACGGACATAGATGATTGGACAATGAGCTAGCATGATAGCTAGGTGATGATGTGGTGGTCAAAAGATACTTTGTGTACAATCTACGTGGAGTTATGTGGCTCTCTCTACCTCACATACAAAGAATATGGAGATGGAATTTCCATATAAATATTTCAAGAGCACCCTCCCACAATGCATGTGGGATAAAAAATTCAAATTTGGAAATCTATGGTTCAAAATCCACAAAGATAGATCAATGGTGTTTGAGTCTCCATCTCTCGAAGCTCATAACTTTTGATCTCGATGTCGACGTGAGATCGTAGGAAAGATAAAAAGATGAAGAATACATTGGAAGTGGTTTCAATTGCTGAAATATTAATTATCAGACCCAAAAAATTAAATTACATTCGAGATTGTTTTCAGTATTAAAAATAAATTATTTTTAGAATTGATTTATTTAAAGAAATTCCTAAGCTTCTAAAGTGGGTCCCAAATGATGGCACGAATACCAAAGCTCATACTAATAAAAGGGATTAATTCAATGCACCAAAATGGGAAATCCTAACTGAAAAACAATTTCAAGAAGATGAAGAAGAGATTACAAAATAGAAGAACAAGCATATTCAAGAGATTGGCATTAGAGTGGTTGGTTGTTGGAGAGTTTTGCTACATGGGTCTTTTTGTTGGAAAAAAGTTTTTTCCTTTCCAAAGATTTGTGAATCAACCTGTATGAATTTTCCCTTCATCTTTCTCTCTTCTAGACTCTTTCCATCATATTTTCCATGTATGTTTTCCTACAGGAAGATATGGGTCTGATCAGCTCTGTCTCTAAATTCTTCAGTCATTTCAAGACATTTCAGGTCCAAAGGAGAAAAATCCATGCTTGTAAAAAGTAGATGTTGTTTATGTTAAGTTTATGTAATTGTCATTGAAATCTTGTAGATGTTGTTTCAACCCTCTTATTTCAAACATTTTAAATCTTATTTCACTTGGGATATTACTATTAATTTCTCCCACAAAGAACTGTTTCTGGGCATAGCTCTAATGATTTCTCATAATTTGATATTTTTGGATTGTGCTCGTCATAATATTTTTCAATTTTAAATGCAATACTCATCTAAAGTTTATTGATGACCTGCCCATTTTATTTTTCCTTTCGTCTTGCAAAGGCATAGATGATTCTCGATTCACAACATTTTAAAACGAAGGCAAAATCTATGTTGAAAGTGAACTTTGTACAAATTTCTTTTAGTTATATTTATTTACTTTTATTTCCATGAATTTTATAATGTTATTTGCCACCTAATCATTAGGTCATTATCACCTAAATAACACCTATCCAATCCAATAACATTCACTACTTCTTCCCTAAGATTCTATCCTAATTTCCACTTGGTCACTCTTATCCTTCATTAAGGGTGCGACCGAAAATTCCTGGTCGCTCTTATCCTTCATTAAGGGTGAGACCAAAAGGGTTGTTTTCACTTTCCCTTCATTATGGGTGCGACCGAAAGTCTTGATCGTGATTTCTAGCCTTCCAAGTTGCGATCGGGTCGCTCTGTCTATGTGTATGGATCGTGACCAAGTCTAGAAGCTCCTATTTTTGGATTTGGTTCCGATGTATGAGACTTCCCAATGATTTCTCAGGTTTTATATTCAAGAAGGATTCCATCATGAGATCGAGAATCTTATCCTGATAACTATATGGCCTTATCCCTAAATCCCTATAAGAACCAAGCCATTTCCCATGGGAAGGGAGGAGAAAAAGAGCTAGCAAGGTTACTCTAGTGATTTGGTTGCAAGACTTGGGAAATGAGCTTGGAAGGAGACCATTGCATTGGCTTCCCATTTGTAAGTTGTAATATTTCTTCTTTGATTAATAGAAGACATACTGGATGTTTCCCTCTATCTAATTGTTCATATAAGTTTATGTATTCATTGGTAGAGAATTAGTATAATTATGTGTTATGATATACTATTAGATTTGTTGTCAATCCATGCATGATTTCTTCCTTGGTTGTTTTCATGTATGAATCATATCTAAGAAAATCCTTAGTTTATGTCTTTATTCCTGTCTTAGGCGCTGGTAGAACCTAAGGGAGCTTAGCTCCTACAGGGTGCAAAATCCCTACAACAATGAATAGGATGATGTTCTTAATGTATAAAACTACTAAAAGAGATTTTTATTAGAACACCTTTTGAGTTTTCTCTTTAGCACTCACCCATTGCATTCTTCTGCAGCCATACAAAGAATCTTCCAGCATATCAAGAGAGGAGAACCACCTTTATAGAAACGAGGAGAGTCTTTCTTGTTACCCACAAGATTTTCTCTCAAACATTGGTCATTTTCCCTTGACAAAAAAAAATATCAACGTAACCCTAACCAATAAGCCTAGGTTTTTCAAGGGATTGGTGGGTTGTTCAATTTGTCTTTAATTGATGTTCTCAAGGTCTAAGCAAGTCATAAATTAGGGTGACTATTTCAAATTATGTCTTATCTTTTGTGACAATGGATTTCCTAAGTAGACCCCTAGTTGAGGAAAGCATTATGTTATTGATCTAGCCATGCATGTTGAATTTACCCATTGTGGGTTGTCATAGATACCTTCATCACCTTTGTTGTTGAAACTTGCAATCCTCCTCCTCCTCTCGTGACTAGTTGTACTAATGTAGTGCAATTGTAGAGTGGTAGTTGGTTTAAATGTGGGCAACAACATCAAGTCTCTGTAAGAATTTGAAATTTTTAAGTCTTTCTTGTCAAAGGTTTTATTTTCCTTCAACATTTTGCAGTCAAGTGAATGGAATTTGTACTCCAGCCATCATTGAAAAAGTGGGCCCAGACACATGACATGCTCTCATTGGAAGTGGAGATTCATTGGTGGGATCGTTTGAGTGAATCTTTGGATGGGGGCATGTGGTAGGCTCTCATTAGTTGTGACATCCCCAACATTATTTTGAAATGAAACATGCATATACATAGGTCAGTGGGCCTCTTCAAATAACTTATCAGACTCGATTGAAAGAAGGATTTTTAGTTAATGTTCCCGACCATTTTGGGAGTTTCCAAAAGATGTAATATTTGAATGCCCCCAACTTATTTCAAGGATTTCCCAATGATGCAACATTAGAAAGGTCCTAACCATTTCGGGACTCACACAAATATGTGATCTTTCGAAAGGTCCTAACTATGTTAGGTCTTCTCAAAATATATTTGGTACTTAAACTTCTCAAGTGTCCCTAGATCATTGTCAGTCTTCTTCAAATATCTTCGACACTTAAAAATTTCAAATGTCCCCCAATTGTTTTAGGGATTCTTTAAATATGCAATATTTGAAAGGTCCTAACTATTTTGGGACTTCCCTAAAGATGTGACCTTTTGAAAGGCCATGACTTTTTCAAGCCTTCTAAAAATATCTTGAGCACTTAAAAAAATGTCAATTGTCTCCATATTGTTTAGGGGATTATTCAAAGATCTTTAATAGTTAAATTTTTTGAATGTCCCTCGACAATTTTGAGGCTTCTTCAAATATGTAACATTTGAAGTCCCCACCCATTTTGGGGCTCCTCAAAAGATGTAACACTTGAAAGGTCCTGACGTTTTCGAGACTTCTCAAAAGATGCAACATTCGAAAGGTCCTTACTGTTTCAAAACTCCCCAAAAGATGTGATCTCTTGAAAGGACCCAACCATTTCAGGGCTTCTTAGAAGATCTTCAACACCTAAACTTTTTGAATGTCTCTCAACCATTTTGAGGCTTCTTGAAAAAATGTCTTTCAAAATCCCTCATTAGTCTACGACCATTTGACGAAGGTTCTCCTTACGATTTTTCTTCAAAGGATAGTAGGCTTGGAAAGACTTTATCAGAGGGGCTTCAAAAAGAATTTAGGTAGGAAATACTTAGTTGTGAATGGGGAGGATGCAGATTCAAGGTGGCTAATGGAAAATTTATCAAAGGATTTGAAGGGAAAATAATGAAGGATTCTAGTAATAATGGTGTTCTTATACTAGATACAATGGCTCTAAGGGGTATCTAACATGACAGAGTGGACTCTCCAATATCACTTGCATCTATTCCAAGTATTTATCCACTTCTAGGCATTAATCATAGTTGCATGGCTTACTATTGAAATGTTATGGCATATATCATGGTTTGCATGTTATTTGCCTCTCTATTTTAAATTTCCTTTCTATGACAATCATTTGTCTTAAGGTAGAATGTTACTTAAATCTAGATAAAACCTATAATAGCAAAAACTCCCTATCAGTTGAGTAGTATGGTGTTTGAATGCAAATATTTTGACTATGTATGGTATTTTCACCTTGGTTTTGACCTTAGATTGAGAGAATACAAATGGTTCATGGTTAAATTCAATGAATACTATGGTGTTTGAATGCAGATATTTTGACTATGTATGGTATTTTCACCTTGGTTTTGATCTTAGATTGAGAGCATACAAATGGTTCATGGTTAAATTCAATTAATACTTCATTTAGTTTGTGTCCTTAACCATTATTTTGATTATATGACTTTTGATCATTCTTTTGAATCTCTTATAAGCCATTATACAATTGACTAGTGTATGTTTGAGAAGACATTGCAATATAAATTCTTTATGTTCATAAATCCTAGTTGTATTTCGCACACGCCCTCGAGCCTCAAATAGCCTTCAAATAGTCGAATCCCCCACCATTGCACATACATTCTCCCTGAAGTTGGGGGCTTTTACAATCCATTTTGAGATGTGATTTCCTCCATTGACTCAACATGGACACGCTTAATAATCCTAAGGATGAATCTTTTATTTATCTGATCAGATCTTCAAAACCTACTGGTAAGAAATTCCCAATAAAGAGAAGGTTTGCTAAACAGAAAGAAGTCATGCCCAGGCTAGACATTTTATCCTCATAACAAAAAAGGAAATCCATTTTGTTTCGTGAGAAATCCCTAATTAGAAATTTCGCAGGCCTTTGGCTCAACTCTTACATAGTCTAGGTATGGATCACAATGCATTGGGATGTTCCAAGTCATATCTCTGGTTTTTATTGTGGCAATGTTTATTTTTGTTTTAATTTAGTAGCAAGGAGGAGAGAGACTTGATTTTTAGGTCAAATCCCTACTTTATGGGTTCCAAGGGAATGTTCCTCTCCCATTAGACCCTTGATTTTGATCGATACATAGAAATCTTGGTCTCCCCTATATGGGTTAGGCTACCACATCACCCTATCATCTTCTGGGATGAATCCTCTGTCAAAATTATTGGAGATAATTTGGGCCTTTACATTGGTCGAGCTAAGACAAAAGGTAATATTTATTCATGTGCTAGAATTTGCATGGAAATGGATTTAGAGAAGGGCCTTTTGGAGGCGATACAACTCAATATGGGGGGATAGATTCATATTCAATCCTTTGACTACAAATGGATCCCTTTCAAGTGTAGCTCTTGCAATTATTATGGACACTTGACAAAGAGATGTACAAAAATTCAAGAAACATGGTCCCTTTCGAAGCAAGATCCAACTTCCCAGAACAAAAATGAGTTTGAATCATTCAAACAAGTATCCAGAATGCATAAGAAACAACATCCCAAGGGGCCACAGTCCACAAAAAGACCTCAATCGGGCATGTCCACCCCCTCCCCCAACAAAATATTTGCGGCTCTTGAAGATCTAGAGGAAGTGGAAAAGGAAAGGGTAGAGACAAATCTTGCAAAGACCCATTCAAATCTCAAATATGGAGCATCTATTGAAATTTATGTTAACTCAGAGAACAGAACTCCAAAATTCATAGAAGGGATCCCATGTGGGGTAAGAATAGAAACCCCCTAAGAAAAGGAACCAGAAGTAGAAGAGGAGTTAGAAGAAGAAAAGGAGGAAGGGGAGGAATCAATGGATGAAGAGAAAGATGCAAGGATGAATGAGAAGCATGAGCCTGAAGCTTTTGGTTACCCTTCCTTTAGATAAGTCTAAAGAAAGACTTGTGTCCTTCTCCCCTGCTAACAAGGGGAAGAAAAACAAGTCGAGAACGAAGAGATAAAGAGGAAAAATCAAATATTTTCTTGGGTTATCAATGAAATCTGGACTTTTCCATGTTTAGGGGGGGTAAGAGTTCTCCAAAAGTGATAATTATGTTTTGTTTTTGCATTATTTTATGATAACGATTTGTTAGAATTTATTCTTTTACTCGAGAAGTAAGAATTAGTTACAGTAGGAAAATGGTTGGATCACTCCCTTTCACCCTTTTGATGGGAAAATGATTGATTTGTAAGATGGTTTATTGTCTGAACTCATAAGATTGTGATGTTTGTACTCTTGTTGTTTAGTTACATCTTTTATCAATAAAACATTTCTCAATTTCAATTTAAAAAGAAAAAAAACAAATAGTGAAAACATATTGCATTTTAAATCTTGAAAACAATTAGAAATCAAATTTGATTAATTTTTTAAATCAATTTGTTTCATTAAATCTTTTATTAAATCATGAAAATAATTTTAATTATTTATAATAAATATAAAAAATGATGACAAATTACTTCAACTAAAGTGAAATAGACAATAATAATTGTTAGTATTAATCTTACAAATAATGAAAACATAGTACATTTTAAATCATGAAAACAATTCTAAATTAAATTTGTTTAATTTTTATATCAATTTGTTTTATTAAATCTTCTTTTAAATCATGAACATAATTCTAAATGTTTATATTAAATATAAAAATAGATAAAAGGGACATACAACTAAAGTGAACTTAACGATAATAGTTGTTCATATTAATCTTACAAAAGGAGACAATATGAAGATCTTACAATTAAAAATGATTTATATTTTATTGAATAGCTTGAAGCTCCAAAACAATTTAACTTTTCATGTTTTACATCTTGAAATGAAAAAAAAAAAAAAACATATTTAACATCTTAAAATGAAAAAAAAAAACTGTATTATATTAACTTTTTGGAATTATTGAAACTTGGTAATAACTAATAATACTTAAATATACTCATCAAACATGTTAATGAAATCATAACTAATTATACTTTAATTCTCTACCATAATTTAGGCCCATCATTTATATAAATAAATTTCATTACATAATTGCAAAAACTAACTAAAATCATGATAGTCAAGAAGCATACTAAGTTGATTAATTACAAAAAACCATAATAAAATGACACATCCACCTATCCCCATCCAACATATCTAAGTAAAAAAACACTTGGATGCATTATTTTGGGAAAATAGAATGCTCCTTTTCATCCCACATATTTTTAGAGTTAATACATATTAGCCCATTATCATGACCTTCCTTTACATTCCTAAGGTATCCCACCCCTTGCACCTAAAAGGAATTCACTGGAAAGTTGAGAAGTCCACTTGGATGACCTCTTGTATCTTTTTTTATGTAACTTAACTTCCCCTCTATTAGGTTCTAATCATAGTCAAGTGTGACACATCTTTGGTGTAAAAATGATGTCTATATGCCCACATAGATGGAATCAATGCACCTGTAAAATGTGAACAAAGAACGTTTCCATGTGTCTAGTAACCCAAGCATTAATAAAAACACAATACATGCTATAACTCAAACATGCATTATAAAATGAACAATTGACATAGGTTTTCATCTATATTTATATTATATCTAGTTAAATGACTTTAGTGGTTTCATAAAACCTACTTAATTATTAAATGCATAGTTACTATGTATTAATGTTCATCCTTGACATCTTGAATGGTTGACTTTAATATTTTCATCATCATAAATGTCCAAAATATTTTCATCAACGAGGATGGTACCCAAGGTCAACCTGATACTTCAAGGCATGCGGCCAAGCCACAAATGCTCATGCAGAGCTCGACAATTTTCAACATATAACTCATGAATAGTTCAACCATTAGCTTACGGAGAGTCCAACTATTAACTCATACATATCTCATAAAAAATTTAAACTTGAATAACTAGAGTGAAATACCTACCTCCCCATCAAAAAAATCATTACCTCTTAAACATAATAAAATATATAATTTATTTTTAAACTACTATTTTAATTAAAGATCCAAATCCTTAAATAAAAGTTTACAAGTTCCAAAACTTATGATGATCATAATCTCTATGAGAATAGAACTAGATCCATTCAAACATATAAAAATAAATATAGAATATGCCAACTTTTTAGAGCACTTAACGTAGGTTCAAATTTTGTTTAAAGTGTATATTTTTCTTAGTAGATTACACACCTTCTTTTCTAAACCTCAACCTCAAATATTAAGATTACTCTTCCCATCTTTTCTTTATAAATCTTTTATATCTTTGTTTTTCTTCTTTCTTAAGATTTCTCTAACGAAGATAAGTCTTGATCTACTCACTTCACATTATAAAATGGCAGGCCTTTCTTTTCCTACAATTAACATTAAAATAAATTATTATAATAAACAAATTCAGATGAAAAGATGACCCAATTAAAAAAAACATACCATGCAAGTGGGCATATCACTTGCATATCGAAGTCATAAAGGACAAGTTGTCCTACGTTACAATTAATATTAAAATGAATTAATATATAATAAACAAATTTAGATGAAAATATGATCCAATAAAAAAAACCATCCCATGCAAGTGGTATATCTAAGTCATAAAGGACAAGTTGTTCTACGTTTAAGGCACACCTTGTACTTTAATGGAATTTTATGAATGAAAAAATGAAAATTTTTCTTAAAAAATTATATGTATTTTAATTTTTTTTTTAAATGTGTAACTAGAAAACATTTTCTAATATTTTATAATATTATTAATAATAATTTAATTTAAAGTTACATTTAAAAGAGATATCAAATTAGTGTATGAGATCTTCTTCTTTGGACTTTATGCATACAATTATTTCACCGCTGTATATATCCTATCCTATTCTACCCTACCCCCTTTGATTTTTGATATTAAAATTCATCAATATTCAAAATTGAATTCATAAAGATATACTTGAAGATTTTTTCTTATAAATTTTATTTGATTTTTTTTTATGATGGATAGAATATTTATTCAAAATAATTAAAAATATTGATAAATAAAGTGTTCACTCAAAATGTTGAAACATTTTAAACTTTAATTTAAATATTAACTTCTAAAATATTTTCTTTTTCTTAATTAATTTATAAATTTGACAATTTGAAATGTTATTTTTTAAATAAAAACACAAAAAAATTATAACAATATTCAATTGTTTTTAAGTTAATGTACAATTTTTTACCACTACAATTTTAAATCCAAAATTAAATATTCAATTTTAACTTTTTGTTTATTAATAAAATTCTCATTACAAACTTTACAACAACACACTCTTACTTCCTTATTTTACAATATAAAAAAATCCAAAGTTAAATATTTGTTTTTAACTCCTTTCTCTATTAATAAATTTCTAATTACAAACTTTGCAAGACCATGTTGTAACTTCCTTATTTTACATTATCAAAAGAGACGAATTGCTTTAACATTGGTTGTGATACTTTACAATGATGACCTTCCTTTTAAATTCCCTTTTCTTCAATTCTACCTTCCTTATTTTACAATATCAAAAGATAGGTATTGCTTTAAAATTCATTGGTTGTGATACTT